>JAPMOR010069154.1:9120-40220 GCA_026543865.1 Argiope aurantia | reverse complement strand
AAAGTTCTTTCTGTTTTGTTATTATTCTCTTCACTTGCGCTCGTACAGAGCGACGTGCAGACTTCATGTGAATATATACTGTACAGTATTTGATAGAAACGACAAATTCAGTGCTAAATACACATAACAAAGTTATTTCTGTTTTGTTATTATTCTCTTCACTTGCGCTCGTACAAAGCGGGTGCAAACTTCATGTGAATATATATTGTACAAAATTTGATATAAATCGACAAATTTGGTATTGAATACATTTAAAATTTTATTCTGTTGTTTTATAAAGATTTTGAATTATCGTCCTCATAGGCATGCATAATTCCAAGTGCTTGTTTTTCGAATTTAGTGAGATCTGAAATATAAAGATTCGTCGAAATCACGTGTGAAAAGTTTTATTAATTACCATATTTTCTTTTCATCTATGAGGAAAAAAAATAATAATCTTAAGTCTTTATATATAATACACCTCTCTTTTCTTTGATATTGTCCGAAAAGTAATGGCCTAAACGGGGCACCATCGAATCATCCTGATTTTATATGATGATTATCAAGCAGTTAGCAGGCATAAAAAAGCACTGATTTTTTAAAATATGACCTGAGCCGTGTGATTCGCAATTACTCATTATTCAAATAGAAACTCATTATTCAAATAAACTCCAAACTTGGTAGTTACTATTCTATAAATGTTAAAACAAAACAAAAATATGAAGAAAAAAAATAGTAAGAAGTTTAACCAAAAATAAATAATAATCTTGAACAGTACAACAAAATGTAATTTCAAAGCATCTTTTAAGTAATTCTCCAACTAAACAAAAAATCCGTGCAAAAGTACTGAAACAAAAAAAAAAATGTTTTTTGCTCGCTGCTTTTCTGGTTTCTATTTTCCATCTAAAGGGAAGAGAAATACAAATGAGTATAGGTATCATGGCTATAAATCTAGCCCAGCTTCTCATAGTTCTCAGCCACTTGTTGTTGATAAATAATTTCTGAGTTCGCTTCCTCCGATAAACATTTGGATTCTCCAAAACATTCTGTTTGTGTCCGTGCGTGCATGCGAAAGAGGAACCCTCTTTTATTTTTCTTTCTATTTACTTCACTTAACACAGATCAAGAAATGTAACATTTATTTTGGCGTCTTTAAATGATCCTATTTAATTGTAGTTATCGCTGTCAATATTTTTTCAAAAAACAGAGGAAATTGTTTTTGTTTTCTTAAATATAGTGTTACGAATCCGTAATGCTGCTTCTCAGCATACTTGGTTCCATCATTGGAAAGAATGTTTTACAGTCATCTGTATGGGACAGAGTCTGGGCGTCGTGTCGGGGATACCAGAGCCTGGCGACAAACTTAGCGACCATTTAGCGACTTGGCGACGAATTTGGCGACCAAAGAGATTATACCCGACTTTGGCGCCAAAATAGATTATACCAGAAACATCGAGAATTTTCTCGATCCGTCCAGTAGGAACCAAGATACGCCTCGAACATTCCTGATTGGTTGAGAGGCTTCTAGCTCCGCCTCCTGAGACCTATAAAAGGGGCTGCAGATGCCAGACAGAGTAGTCCGAGTCGGAGAAGTCGAAGACAGAGTAGTCGGAAGCGATGGAGTCAAGCTAGTGCTGAACTGAGCTGTACGCTACTGTCTGCAGTAGATTCTGTTTGTATGCTGCTGTTGTATGCTACACGTCTCGGGAGAAGATAATCGTCTTCTGTGCTGTATATAGTTGACGCTTTTGTGCTGTCCTGTGTGGCTTCGTGAAAATAAACGTCGTTGTTTTTATTCTACTTCTGCCTGCTGATTGAGCATTCTTTACACCATATCACTTCCACTATCCAAACAAACCCCGGCAGAAAATTTCGTAACAATAGGGTAGCCATGGAGTCTTTTCGTGATTGAAAAAATCACCTTGCCATGATCATCTAATTTTCGTTTCAGTATCCTGAGACGACTACTTTTCGAAGATTCCATCTCACTGAGAGGTGACACACGGAAGGATGTGCGCATTTCTGGGATTTTCTTTATTGTTAAATGTAAATATATCTTTATTTCATCTTTCCTCTCACTCCTATTTTGACGAATTAAACCCGTCCTAACGCATGTGCAAAAAACGGGGATTGTTTTGAATTCGTTGGCAAAAATTACTTGAATCAATTAGGCCTTCTAAGTGTTTTCTTCTTATACCTACTTTTATTGTTGGTTCTGTTTATTTTTTATTTATTTATTTATTTTTGTCTTTCGTTTCATTTGCACCTAGTAGACATGTGTATCAGATTTCTTTTGAATGACTAGTCAATTGACTACTATTTAAATTATATTGTTTTATTTTAATTATGAGCTTTTTATCGGTGTAACGCCACTTTTAGCACACAATCATCATCGAAATGCTACAAATGCGAAAAAATGAAAATTCATTACTGCTTACTTGTGAACTTAAGCTTTAATTGTAAGTAACACAAAAGTATATAAACAGCATATTTTAAATAAAAACTTATCATTATGTGAAAATAAACTATAGCTCCCTGCTTTCATCATGAAAAATGAGGAATAAATAAAGACGAAATATTATGGCAACTATAAAAAAGACTTAAGCTCCACTTCAATATAAAAATATATTATTTTGATATAAGCTTAAAATATTTTCAATTAGTCAAAACTGGAGAAAAGTTATACAACTAAAAGCTGGTATCAATAAAAAGAATAATTTTTCATCACACAAATATGTGTCTTTATTAGTAGTACAGTTAAAAACTTCAGGGATATTAAACATCACATGCAATCATCTTTATTATTAATAGAGATAAAGACTTCAAGAATATTAAATAGAATTCTTTTTCCTAAGCTTTCCACAATGGATCAAAAAGCGCGATTAAATATTCAAAGCGCGAGAAAAACTTCAAACGATCTGATTTTCAACTCAACAATGATATAAAAACAATAAGAATACACAATATTTATTCTTTAAATTGTGGCTAAAAAATTGTAAAAATTCAGGAAAAATTCGAGTTATAATTACACTGGTATCATTAGAAAGGCATTTTTAAATTTTGGTATAAAAATCAATTTTGTACAATAATAACATCGGAAATTATCGTATAAAAGCTAAATATATAATTTAGCTTTCTTGGATTTTAATAATTCTTTAATATATAGTTTGTTAAAATTCTAATTAAAGTTCTTTAAAAATGGTGCTCCGTTGTGTACATTTTCAATTTTCAATTTCCAAAGTATATATGGGTAAAATTTTGAAACTCCATATCAAACTGTCTGGAATGTAGAGAGCCAATGGATACACACTCACGCACGCACACAAGCACAACTTTATTAGTAGGCATTGAGATTTATTCCAAGCTTATGTGACATAAAAATGGAAAAGAACCATTTGTATGACATAAAAAGACTGCACTAGTTTTCTTCTATCCGAGAGATATCGTACACTCATGGGGGCAGCGGTGGCCTGGTGGTAAGGTCTCGGCTTCGGAACCTGAGGGTTTCAGGTTCGAGACCCGATTCTACTGAAGAAGCGTCGTGTAAGGGGGTTTGTTGCACGTTAAATCCGTCATGCCAAACGCCATCCCGCTGGTGTGATGTGGAGAGGGGGTGCCAGCTCAGGTGCCGTCCTCGTCATCTGACCAAGGTTCAAAATTACGAGGTCCGTCCCAAAATAGCCCTAGTGTTGCTTCAAACGGGACTTTAATATAACTAAATTAAACTAAACCAAACTTACGCAACACACCAGAGGGAGGACGGATTTAACCACTTTTTCGATGGTTCTTCGGTGGAATCGGGTCTCAAACCTGCAATCCTCCGGGCCGTTAATATAACTAAACTAAACGTACACTCATAAAAAGAATAATACCTTGTTTGAACCTATATAAATTCGAGCAAGTAAAATTTTGAAAAAAAAGATTATGCATTATTTTCTCCAAAATATTTTCTGCTGATTCAACTGTAGTTGATATGTTTTCGAATACTTTCAGTGACTGAGTTTTCTATCTTTTTCAAAATAAAATCGTTATTTTTTTTCCCTCCTTCCGAATAAAATAGAATTTTTTTTTTCTTCAGATCTTTAAATCTGAATACTATTTTATTCAATAGTATTATTGCTAATGATGAACAACTTCAAATGAGAAATATGGTTCAACATTATTATAGCAACTATACTATAGCAAGAAGTCCTTCTCAATTTCTGGACCGCGGTGGCTGGTGGTAAGGTCTAAGTTTTGAACCCGAAGGTTTTCAAGCTCGGGACCCGATTCCACTGAAGAACCGTCATGTAACCGTTGGGTCTGGTGCACGTTAAAGCCGTCAGTGTCAAACGTCCTCCCGCTGGTGTGGTGCGTAAGTTTGGAGAGGGGGTACAAGCTCAGGTGTCGTCTTCGTCATCTGACCAAGGTTCGAAATTACGTGGTCCATTCCAAAATAGCCCTAGTGTTTCTTAAAAACGGGACATTAATATAACTAAACTGAACTCTAATTCTATACTGTTTTAATAGTTTTATTAAAAATCTATAAAATATTATTATTTATAAAATGTTTTAAAAAAATCAGAAAATTATATTTGCACAGTATAATAGTGTGTAGTCAATATGTTCCATAATTAAAACGATGTCATTTCTTAATCATTTTTCCTCTTCAACAACCAACCTAAAAGTAAATATTGTCGCCACAGTTTCTCTATAGCATATTATGTACTTTAAAACATTATATATAGAAAATTGAAAATTAATATCGACACAACCATGCTTTCGAAGTTTATACATTATATTATTGATTCATATATATTTTAGTTTAGCTTACGATATAACAAAAGAAATTATAGTTTTTTCCTACGAAAAACAATTGCCAAATAAAAAATGAAAAAATTCAGTTCAGTATAGAAATTTTCTCTTATTCGAAATCTCAAGAAAAGAAAAAGTTTTAAATTAATGAAAGAAAAGGATTGGGATCAGCATGCCAAGAAGAATATCTTCATCCTTTGAGGGAAAGTTTAGTTTGGTTTAGTTATATTAACGTCCCGTTTGAAGCAACACTAGGGCTATTTTGGGACGGACCTCGTAATTTTGAACCGCGGTCAGATGACGAGGACGACACCTGAGCTGGCACTCCCTCTCCACACCACACCACATCAGCGGGAGGACGTTTGGTCAGGACGGATTTAACGTGCAATAGACCCCCTTACACGACGGTTCTTCGGTGGAATCGGGTCTCGAGCCTGAAACCCTCTGGTTCCGAAGCCGAGACCTTACCACCAGGCCACCGCGGTCCTCCTTTGAGGGAAAGAAGATAGGCAGAAGATAAATTCTTGATGTTCATATCGCGAACGCACACAACATTCAGATATTTTAGAAATAATTTAGGAAATAAAAAAAGACTAGATATGCAAATCAGTTAAAAATAACATATCTTCCCGTGATTAATGGAAAATAATTGAATGACTAATCCAAAATGGCTTCAAGTTATTTACAGAGTTTGAGATAATACAATTATACGCAAGAAGACCCTGCAATTAGTAATGCTTGAAAAACTGGATAGGGAACAATATCTTTGATAGTAAAAGAATGGATTTCATTTTAAAATCATTGCATAAGACATTACGTCTAACGTAATATTAGACTTTACAATTATATTAACTTTTAATTTTTTTAATTATTTAATGTTATATTATTTTGTTATTATTACTTTCTTAGGCAGGTGTCTGATTGGACTAATGATGACTGACCTTCAATATGGAAGCCATAGAATATGATTGATCAAATGATACTCAATTGATAAATATGAACTTCCTTTATCTTCATCTTTATTGATGGCTACTTTCATGCAAATTAAAGTTTGATTTGGAATTTAGTAACAAACCCTAGTGCTTGTACTCATTAATCCAGTGGACAAGTTTCTTGTATTTCATTAAATGTTGGAATATAAGGTATCTTAATGAAAAGGTAAGTACATGTATTTGAATCATCAAATTGATTTTTCAGTCAATGAATATTTCTAAATATGATGCACAATTTAGAAACGTTATATGGCTGATCGTAGATTAAAATGCTTAGTCATAACAATGGTAATATCAGCAAAGTTCATAAGTGGCAATTTGGTCTGAGAGATTTAGAAGATGAATAATCTAAAGAATGCAGACAAGAGAAAAAAAAACTTTCTCGGGAAATAACACTTGTATAACGTAACAATAACTTCTACTGGTACACTTAAGTTGTGATAAGCGAGTTTGAGTGAATACTTTTGATTAGTTTAGCAAAAAATCAAATCCCATGACCTTGAAAATCAAGATTTTTTTACTGTTCAGAAAAGTATACTTGCAGTTGCAGTCTCCAAAACCCCTATTATTAATCAATTCATTAACATGTAACAGTTGTTGTTTAGTGTTTAGATTTTACTAAAAAAACACTGTATGGATTTCATGATATTGTCATATCTATTCAGGCGTTTAAAAAGCACGGATACGTTCACTTTGTTCAAACTACTAAGCAATGATACAAGAAGATAATTTTGAGAGTTTTGAACGCTCGAATTTTATTGTAGAAATTATAATTTTATCGTTATTTTATAGGGGTTTATTTGATTCAAGTTGAATCTCAGTTGAAGAGAAATTTAGTATGGTGTAACTGAATATTATTAAAACGGATTTCGAAATAATTTAAATCATGTTTCTTATAAATATAATTTAAAATTTGTAATGAAATAAATGAAGCTGAAATTAGAAGAAACAAGCATGTCATCACGCAAGAGTTCTATCTTTTGTTTCGCTAATTTTTGTTTTAATAAATATAGATTTTTTTCTTAAATTTGTGAGATACTTCAAAACTATTTCCTGGTCCGATTTAAAATATAAAAACTGTTCTTCAAAATACTGCTATTCGTGCTTATTTATTAATAAAATAACTTTGAATATATCGTTTGGTTTTAAATATATCTCTATATCTTTTGATCTATTCTAATCGATTTTAAATATATCTTTTGGCTTTCTAAATATATTCAAAACTATTTAATATTTATTTGCATCGTTTCTCTTTAATTTGTTCTTAAGTATTTTGGAATCAATTCACAATAGCGTTCCACCATAAAGTAAAATTAATCTTCAAAATCTTGTAAATCCATAATTGCTGGCAGTTCTATGCATTGGAAATGCAGCTCTTGGTCTTTTAACCGTCAGTTTTAATAAAATATTTCTTCCAAACATAAAACAGATTAAAAATTCAAAAGATCCAGTCGGATAGGATAAATAAACTGCCTTGGTTTTCTATGAATTTTACATTCATATATCATGAGAGAGATCTCGCAGACTTTGAAAATGTACAAATTCGATCAAATCTGATTTGGAAAGGCAATGGGATTTTTTTTTCATTCATGTAATAAAAATTCATATGGTTGCGCCCAAAATATCTTCTACTGATGTAACTGGAATTCATATGACTTTAAAAAGTTACGGTGATTGAATTTTTTTTTTTTTTTTTGTAAACAAAATCTTTGTTCCTTTCTCCATCTGTATGAAACATGTCTTTTTATCTTCTTTAATGTAAGCACTTTTGAAGTTATAAACATAATTATATTCTCTTTTATTTAAAGAAATGTTCTTCCTTAACTCTTCCTTCCTATGTTTTTACAAAGTTTAGCAGCACCTTTGGAAGAAAGGAATGTTCCATAAGGAAATTAAGTATAAAATTGAAATATCTCAAATTTCAAATCAACATGTCAGAACATTATTATTTTTAAGTCATTGCTTATCTTACTTAATTTAAATCATTAAGCTGATTTGAAACAATTACATGATTGTCAAATTACGCATGCGTCGACATTTAGAAAAGCGATGTTTTTTTTTATCTCAAAATCTTGTATACACTTTTTTTAATACCTCACCTCGCTGTTTAGTGTTGATTCCCGTTTTCTTCTTCAAGTGATGTCTTAAAACCCATGTCCTTTATTGGCCAGACGAATCGGGTACTTGGCGAGCAATCGCACGAAGTTGGAACTTTTTGTTGACGATGAGTCACCAAATGTGGCAGTCTTTTTCATCATTTTCTAGTAGCCCTAAAAGCGAAAAATTGATGCTTCAAACAAAAGCCATAAATTGTCAATTTTCTGCCCGTGCATTTTGAGGTTTCAGAAAAACAAAACCACATCATTTTCTCATTTGATGATAACGCATATACCTTTGATATATCAGTATTTTCATTGAAGACCTCACATTTGTCGCAGCATATGTAATCTGAACTTTGAGTATATCAACGTCTTCAATTGGCGTTGCAAAATGCAATGTTCTTTATGTAAAACCAAAATTAATATTTTATAATAACGATTTAAATTCTCAGGACCAAATAGCATACAACTTTTTCCATCGTTGAAGCCATCTTAATAACAATCGAATGTCAAATCACTTTTTCTGCATTAGTGGCACTTCTGGTTTATTTTAATAAATTAAGAACTCTGCTGTTTATAAGAAAAGGTTTATGGTATTATACTCAATGCTTAATTTGTAATAACTTTATAGTCATGAAAAAACGCCATGACCACCCTGTATTTAACAAACAATGACAGTTAAAACAATTTTATCTGTGTTTTGTAAGGCTTTGAAAAGTTGCTTAGACTGAATTTTTTTTAATGAAATCCTAACTCCTTTCTCCATCTGTATGACAATTGTTTTTTTAATCTTTTTTAAGGTAAGCACTTTTGAGGTTATAAACATAATTATATTCACTTTTATTAAAGAAGTATTCTATTTTAACTCTTCCTTATAATATTTCTACAAAGGTATATAATGTCTTTAGAATTAAAGATAATAAAATATAAAGCACACATCTTTATTCCAATAATATTTTTATGTCTGAAGCAAATTCAATTTTAATGCATCTTTTCCAGGACAAAAAAATATACATTTCACTACAATGTTTTAATAATCTTTTGATAAAATTATTAAAAAAATTATTAATACATTAAAAAGTAGTATTAGCGATTTTAAAATGGGGATTGGAAAATCAAAGATCCAAAAAAACATGTGCAAGTGATCTCGTCAAAACTTGTTGTATACTCTCTAATAAACTTGGCATGGATTAAGAATTGTTACTTAATTAATTTTTTAATTAATATTAATAGTATCCGAAAACCAAATTTTGGGTTTTAAATACGTTTTTCTCAACCGATTGAAACAAAAATTTCAAAAAACGCCTTGTAGCTACAAAATCCCATACGAAATTTGATATATTTAAGTCACTGCATTTTTGAATTATGGGGTTTGCGTGTTTTTTTTAAATGGCTCAAAATTTGACAGGTGTCTAGACTATAGACGTTAAATATGTGTACCTATTTTTTTTTATCTGTAATATTTTTTGTAATAATCATGTTGGCTTAAATTTGAAGAACCGGACAGACTGAACAGATGTATTGAAAATTAGATAGAAATCTGCAAATTTGGTGGGGAAAAAATCGTATACCAAATTTCAAGCTTCGAGCTCAAGGCGTTTTTGAATTACCTTTCTCATAGACAGACGGATATTTTCTAAAAATGTGTTTTTCGAAGTCAGAGAGGTCTAAAACGAAGATATTCATCAGAATGTCTAATTTTTTGACGATTACTGTACTTTCTATATATTACATATATGAGAAACTAAAAAAACAGTTATTTTATAGAAGTTGCCTGAGAAGAAAGCACAGCTTTCAGAATTTTTATTAAAGATGCATTGAAGAGTAATTAAATACTTTCAAATTAAAATTCCTGACATTTTTATTCATCTTAACTATGAAGAAATATAATTTAAAATTTTTAATAAAGTAAGTAAATTCAAAATTCATCGAAACCGACATTCTAAATAAATAGAAATAAAACCCTTCCATTAAAAAGTTGAACGAGACAAATAATACTGTCATCTATTTCAGTCATATCATCAAATTCTCACATCGAAAAAAAAACAGTAATTTTTTATCATATGATTTGTAATTACATCCCGTGCCATTTATATCCTTGATAGTAGTATCATATAATGAAAATATAAAACAACGGAGTAAAAGAAACCAAAACTAAAATAGACAAAAAAGAACCGAAGTAATACCAAGGCCAATTACTAGAATAAAAAAAAATCAACATAAACACTACAAAGGAAGAAAAAAGAAAAGAATTCTAAGCGCAGCTTTTAAGTGGTTTCCGAGCGAAAGAAAAGAATATGGAGCACAAATATACACAACACAAAAACATCAGAAAAACTTGCTCGGGGTAATTCCTGTTATTCTCAACAAAGGAGGCAAGAAAAAGAAAGAAAAAAAATCAGAACTCTGGCGCAGCTGCTGGTTGTTGTTAGCCATTTGACTGATGATCAATCATTTCCGATTTCACCTCCCCCCCCCTGATAAACGCTCCGATTCACCAATACATCCCTTTTTTATGTGTAAGAGAGATGCTTTCCTATATTTCGTTGCTGTTGATTCTCTTAATGGAGCTGAGAGAATTTTTTCCTCTGTGTATTTAAACGCCCCTTTGCCTTAATCTTTGTTTTATTTTTCATCAATAAGCTTTCATGAGATTCAGAGACGAGGGCGTTTTATTGCCCTTCTTATTTTGGTTTGATTGGAGAAAAGATTGAATCAAGGGGAGTTGGAAAGATTTGGTATTCTACTAAATTGTAAGTGTTTTCCTCTCAATTTTATGGACTAAAAATAAAGTTCAAACTTCATACATTCTAAAACACTTTTTGTTTTTGTTTATATAAAATAGAACTTAAAATACGGAAGTTTCAATAATACACAGCAGAAAGAAAAAGGGAACAGGAAATAGTGATATTTTCAACTGAAGGTGAATTATTTATTTTATTTTTATCGTGAAATTCTCCAAAATAATATTTGAAATATTTATATTAACCCTGTAACTAACTAGCCACAGTTTGCTTATTTCAAACAATTCTATTAAAAATATCCAAAACAGCGTGTGTGTTTTTTCGAGTTAATTTAGTTGAACTAATGTGTAAGTACATAACATTTTTACATTTTTAACAGTAAATGTGCAAGTGCATAACATTTTTAATAGTAAATGTGCAAGTACATAACATTTTTAACAGTAAATGGGCAAGTGCATAACATTTTTAACAATGTAAGAGTGCATAACAATTTATTTTTAACAATAAATGTGCAAGGGCATAACAGTTTTAACGGTAAATGTGCAAGTGCATAACATTTTTAACAGTAAATGTGCAAGTGTATAACATTTTTAACAGTAAATGTGCAAGTATATTTTTCTTTGACATTGATATCTTCAGAAAAGGAATCTGATATACCAAAATCAATCAACAAAATTTTAATGAAATTTGGTATGCAAATGGAAAAAAAAACTTTTGAAGGTGTATATCGTAAAATAACTTCATTTAATCATGTCCTTAAGGTATTTTGAGATCAAAAAATTAAAATTATCGTCAATAATATTTTTAATTATCATAAATATTTATTTATAATTATTTCGTGACATGTCACATTCTATATCGTTTGAGAAGTATTAATAGGAAATGAAAGTTAAATATGTCTCGCAATTTTTTTTTTACTTATGTCGAAAATTTAGGAATTAGTTTGAAAAAAAACTGTCATTAATTTCAATTTTTCTCCAAAACCTAATGGTGATATATGAAAATGTATCGTCATTAGTTTTTGTAGAAAAATTAATCAGTTAATGAGATTTTTTCAAATTTCAAAATTTTCAGTATTAAGGAAAACGACATAAGTATGCGTTGCATCATAAATATTATACTGACAAATGTGTTGTCATTTTTCTAATTGTATAATATTCACTATAAGTTTATTCACATTTTTGTGCAATATGATACATTTCGTCTATAGTTTTATAAAGCAATGGAAAAAAATCTAGTATACATTTTGGAATTCTTCCATTTCATAACTTGAACCATTTTTTGATGTAAACGTATAATTATGGTAATAAAATTGTTTCAAATTTCATTCATTTAATTCCTCATTTTTCGGATATCATAAAAATATATATGTTTTTTGATATCCGAAGCAATTTACTCTGAAAAATATGATCCGGAATTTGCACAAAACTGTTAATTTAATAATAAAACCGTCTGCCAATTTCCTATGCCCAACTGAAAACACCAGACATATTCCTTTTTCGTGTTTAAATTATAACACAGAGATAAATTTCCATGCAAGGATCACGTGCTAAAGTTTTTCCTTTTATTTTTAAGTAAGCAAGCATTTAGAGACAATCATAATTCTGAATTGTTATTAAAAAAAATCATGGCTAAACTGAAGAAATTTACCTCAATGATTTCGATCTTTTTTTTATCTATTATTTCCCCACATAAGAACAAAAAGAGTAAAATTCCTCTTCAGTACACAAAAATTTCTCTTTCTTATTGGAATTAGATAGCTTTTATCTAACGCACGTTCTAACCTCCTACTTTCTCATAAAATAGTATCAAATATTTATGAGGAAAAAAATTTTTAATAAATAACAATAAAGGAACTTCCGCTTTTAGGAAGATAATTTGTCTTTCTTCGAGCTAATAGTGAAGTTAAATTTAATCCAGTCAAATTAGAAAAAATATCAAAAGGAAAAGTATTATATTTTAAGTAGCTAACTTTTGCTCCAAACAGAAATGCAAAATTTTTTTAAATCGCATATTTAATAAAAAGGAATGCATTATTTTATGAACGATGATAAATTTTATGAAGATAAAATTTCAATGAATATGAAACTTTTAGCAGAAGCTTAACAACAATTTTATTTTTTTATTTTACTGAAATTTTTATATTTCTATGCTTTACCTTAAATAGACTAAAAATAAAGATGTTATTATCTATAGAAAATCTTCAATTTAATTGACTTGGGAAATAATGGAGAGATATACTTGAATATCTTCGCATCCTTATATTGTGTTTGGGACTCTAATATGCATTGGCGAAGGGCTTTTGTTATTCTTATAATAAGCATATTAAATATTTTCTCGTAGCATAACACAGCAAATTTTCAATTGTCATATTTTATTTTTAATATTATTTTCGTGTAACATAATATTAATTTCGTTTTTAATTCACGATTTAACATTCTCGTTTTCACCAAGAATATTTTTCTTCATTAAATCTAAAGTGTATTGCGATTGAAAAAAAAATTCTCAAGCACCACTATTTTTCATTATTTTTAGAAAACGATGGAATGATAATTTTATCAATATGTTACTGCGAAATTTCATATATTTTTTAACCACTATAATATGAATCGTCTTTTGTATAAAGAAGTCATGAAAATAGGTTATTGCTCTATTGTCTATGAAAAAATGTCGGAAATAAGATTTATTCTGATTTTTTGGAAAACCGCTAGAAAAGTTCTTTTATTTTAGTTACAAATAAAGATTTTCAAAAAAAAAAATTTTTTAACACAAATTTTATTTTGCATTACTTATATTATGACAATACAGGGTAATTCAAAATGATTATAGCGATTACATACGGCTCTAACTATTTAATGAGAAAGAATTTATCGATAAGATAAATGCATAATGTAGACGGAACTTCAAAATTTGTATACATACTTCATAGATGTTCTAGGCATTAGTCCCTTTCACGCCATACATTCTGAAGCATGTCTGCAGTCACCGACGCAAGCGCATTACAAATGCGTACTCTGAGTTCAATTGTTTTGGGCATGGGAAGTATTTGGGAAGCTCATGCATGTGTTCTTGTTTGTGTATCATGCATGTGTATGGGAAGCATGGGAAGCAAAGTACGCATTTGTAAGGAGCTTGCGTCGGTGACTGCAGACATGCTTCAGAATGTATCTCATTAAATTGACTATTTGGGAAGCTCATGCATGCGTTTTTCTATGAGTATCATGCATGTGCATGGGAAGCAAAGTACGCATTTGTAAGACTCTTGCGTCGGTGACTGCAGACATGCTTCAGAATGTAAGGCGTGAAAGGGACTACTGCCAAGATATTGTCCATGAGACCAAGGGAAATCGCTTAGGAAATCTATGATGTATGTATACAAATTTTGAAGTTCTGTCTATATTATGTGCTAATCATATAGATAAATTCTTTCTCATTAAACAGTTATAGCCGTTTGTGATCCCTATATTCATTTTGAATCACCCTGTATAACGTGTTTTAAAAATCTGACAAATAAGGAGTCATCAGATGAAATCTTGAGACTTTTATTTAAAAAAGACAAAATTTATTCTGTTCAAATATTCGAAAACTGTGAAACTTGATTAAACAGCCCAAAACAATTTGGGCCCAAATGTTGCATATAAATAATCTTTCATTTTATAAGTCCCATTTGATTGAATTAGAGTATCTGCAGTCGATGAAGAATTTTATGATGTATCTTCAACCAAAGAATATCAATTCATTTATGCTGTGTTTTTTTTTTCTGTTTACTATAAGCTTTAATTGAAAGAAATCTTTTTTATTGAAATTAGCTGTCAATAAAACAAGTATCACTTTCCAATAACTAGTGGAGTTCGAAAATAAAGCTGATATCAAAATATTAACATATAGGTGCTATAAGTGAATTAGTTTTGTTATCCTCAGTAAATAAAGTACTGTAATTGTCAAAAACCATATTTTGATGAAAATCGACATTTTAGAATCTGTCAATCCAAAATGCATCTTTTAGGAATTACATCTCTCCTTGATAGCGATAATTTAAAAATTCAGACGAACTAGATTAATGAAATTTAGCATGCAGGAATTTTGTCAAAATTTTAAATAGTTGCCGAATTTTGGACAAAATCAGTCGACGAGGTGTTGGTTTTTCTTATTTTCAAATGTGAATATGACATTTCATCAGCGAAGTAACAAAGATGGAAGAAAGCTTCCTGTTCCTCCAATTGCAAAATATCAAAAATTGGACGAATTCCTACAGCTTGTTTATTATCTCAAAAATAAAATAATAGAGAATGAGAATAAAATACCTCAAATATACAACATGCTAGATAAATGAAACTTGGCTTGGGGTATTAGGTTTAAAATTGGAAATCTATATGAAATTTTGTACCTAAACATAAAAATATTCCAAAACACATACAATTCTCTTACAAAGTTCAATACAAAATGAATCAAATTTTGTAAATATATCAAAAAATATATTAGAGAACAATATCTTACTGTTTCTATAATTCGTTAAAAGAATATCATTTTGTATTAAATTGCATCAATTTATTTCAATTTTTCGTTGAATTATGTGCTATTGTAAAAAGTTCTGGAGTTAAAATTTCAATGGAAAATCAGTAATTAACAGCATTCTTTGGATAATTTTTATATTTTAACTGTGAATCAATATTTTAAAAAGTATTGAGTATTTTAAAAATAATAATAAAAAAATCTGTTGTATACATTATAAGGAAAGTTTTTATAATTACTGAATTTCAAAATCTGTATGTATTTTGAAGATAACTAAATGCTACACTGAGTACAAATGCAAGTAATATCGTGATACCAATCACGTAACACCAGCAGCATAAACAAACTTTAAAAAAAAAAACTGTGTGTGTTTGTGTGTGTGTGTGTGTTTGTGTTTGTGTGTGTGTGTGTGTGTGTGTGTGTGTGTGTGTGTGTGTGTGTGTGTGTGTGTGTGTGTGCGTGTGTGTGTGTGCGTGCGCGCGTGTGCGTGTGTGTGTGTGTGTTACATTTTGCAACATTTTGACTTTTGACCTTATAACGCTTATAATTTATTCTGCTTGTGATTGGCAAGATATCCAGAATGTAAATTTCTCTAGACTGTTTCTAAACCATACCTCAGCATTATTATGTATTTCTCTTTCTTAATTTTATTTTATCATTATTATTAAAAAATTTTAACACTGAATTCGAATAAAGAATGGAATAATTTTATGGAACAAATCTTTCTTTTGTTCTATAAAACTCAAACGAAATTTTTAAAAAATCTAATTTGTAGTTTTAATATTGATTTTGTAAAACAAAAATAGTAAGATCACGTCACTAATATAAATATAAATATGAAATTGTAATTTTATAAATTTATTTATATTAAATATTGAGAAATGAAAAATAACCAATAGATTTATTCTAACATTATGCATTTCAATATTTATCAATCCTAAATATTATAAAATTATAGACAAATTGAGTAAACATATCGGCATTCTTGCATTGCTTTTGTCACGAACAATAGTTTCTCGCATTCAGCTTCGAAATTTGTTCCAAATTAATTGCCAGAGTAAACGAGACTTAAAATAATCGATAAATCATTCCAAAGTGTTTCGCTGAGGCGCGAACTTTCAGTCGGACAACAAACGTCTTGAATCTGGAAAACTCCTTAATTAAAACTGAGGAGAATTCAACGAATGATAGGAATGAAATCAAGACGCCAGGCTTGGTTGTCAAACATGAAAATCTAATAAAAGGCGTCCAGTTTTACTTTATAAATAAGATTAACTTTCTCGGCTTAAGTATTGGGCGTGAAATCAATAATTGATATATAAATCATATAAATATTGACAGGAGTAAAATTAAACTAACACAGAAAATTTAAGAAAATGAAAATAATGAAACTAATTTATTCAAAATACAGGGTAGTTATAATTAAAGTTCCACTTTCAAATGTTCATAATAGGAAAACTACTGGACCAAACGTTATCAAACTTGGTAATAGTTTAAAGGAACTCATACGAATTTCTTTTCCGCCAAAAAGAAGTTAAAAACTCACCACCAGGGGGTAAATGGCGCTATATGCAATATTGTTAAACAAAATAGGACTTGAAGACATTGGTTTAAAATGTGTTTAATCGTTTCTAAACCGTCTTACAATGCATGTTCAATGTGAAGCCCACCATTTTCTGAAAGCAAGTTAAATCGCATTATTGCATTCTCAACAGTAGCTTTCAGCATATCAAGAGAAATGTTAGGCACATTTCGGTGTATCGCATCTTTCAATTCCGCCAAATGGATTAGATTATCACTATAAATAGTGCGTTTTGCGAACATACATTGAACGTGCTTTGTAGCCTGTTTCATAAAGATTAAATATATTTTAAACCGGTATCCCCATGTCCTATTTTGCTTAACAATATTGGTACAGTGTCATTTCACCTCTGGAGGTGAGTTTTTGAACTTTTTTTTTGGAAAAGAAATTTATATGACCTCCTTTAAATCATTACTAAGTTTGATAACATTTGGTCCAGTAGTGTTCCTTTTATGACCATTTGGAAATGGAATTTTAATTATAATCGCCCTGTACTTATACTGCTGTACTATATTGACTATGTGATTGTATAACTGATTCTCTACAGTGCTAAATATCCTCCATTATGGTATTATTTTTAAGATATTGTATTCGTATGTCGTTGCATATGTCGTAATTAGGGTTGTGTGTAGTTGTGGTTGACACCAATTATTGTAACATGTTAGAAAAATATTTTTATTCACTTTTAAAATTTATAAACGAAAGATTTCAAAATCAAATGAAAGGGGATAAAAATTTTAACTTCCGCAAGTTACCATGTCGTAATTAGGGTTGCTTGTAGTTGTGATTGACTCCATTTACTGCGACATGTCAAAAAAATCATTTTATTTACTTTTAAACTTAAGAAATTAAACAATTGATTTTGACTACAAGTTCCACCAAGGTGAATGCTTGAGCGTTCTGAAAAAAAAAGAAGAGAAGAGCTTTTTAGAAACATCGCGTGTGTAAATACCCGGATGATATGCTGCGCGCTAGTTACGTCACACACAGCCTGGCCGGAGCCTGTAGTTTACAGATTCATATTGATATATGATAGGCATTCACTACATGAAATGATGAGAACCACCCCTTATATGACACTCCTTCTCCAAACTTCCGCACCAAACAGCAGGAGATCGTTTGGCCCGGACGGATTTAACGTGCCCCATACCCGATTACACGACAGTTCTTCAGTGAAATCGAGGCTCGAACCTAGAGCCCTTCTGCCTCGAAGACTTAGGATCACACTCATCATCTCAACATGACTCAAAATCATAAATCTCAACTCTTAATTTCAGTTGCTATAAAATGAACTTCATTATGAATAAATTAAATAAGATGTAACTAAAATTTAGAATTCTATAATCTCTGGAATCCAGAATTTGTTTACTTATTACGTGGAATCTCGATGTATTTCTACAATTTGTTTTCAGGGAAATATGCGATTTAAGTATAACACATATGCATAAGTTTGTGGTATAATATAAAAGATTTTTTAACATTGATAGCTTAGTATGCGGCACAAATTGTAGAAAGGAATTTATTCCCATTTTTAATTTCTCACATACGTAGTATAGAAAAAGTAATAATCATTAGAAATTTCAAGATTTTGGAGAATCTCCTTTTTTTAAAAATGTCCATCTGTCTGTCTGTAAAAATAATAGATCAAAAACGCTTTGATCTAGACGATTGAAATTTGTATACGTTTTTTAAACCATATTTACAGGGTGTTTTTCAAATTTTGAGTAAAATCTCTTCTGGGGAAGTCCTTTTGTCCGGCTGTTCCAATATAAATTAACCCGTTAACTATGAAAAAAAGAGCTAAATAGATAAAAGTCGGTTCACATATTTATAATCTATGATGTAGACACCTGTTAAATTTCGAGACAAAACCAACGATAGGTTGATTGTCTGTCGGTCTGTACTTTCAGAAACATGTAAACGCAATAATTCAAAAACGCAGTGGCTTAAATATATCAAAATTAGTATAGGAATTTGTAACTACAAGTACAGTTTTGTGTCAGATTTTTACTTCAATCGGTAGAGAAAAACATGTCTAAAATGTAAATTGGATTTTTGGTTACTATACTCGCATTTCAGGAATTAATCGCCAAATAACTCGTCAAAGATGGCAGGATAGATTCATTAAAAATGGTAAATCCATGAAAAAGGTTAATATTTCCTAATTATTGTACGCCAAAGCCATATAAGATATTCCCTGGAATAAAAAATTTATTAAATAATATACGAGAAACTTTTGTGAAGACCATCACTGTTTTTTTTTAATACATGAAAAATTCTTCCAACAAGAACAACAAGTCCTCAAGTTCCTTTCTCTGGCTCTTAAACTATTTATAGAATTTATTGATAATTCTGGAATGATTTATTGAATAATCCTACAAAATTCTCACATTCCACGAATTAATTACTTCTTATAAACAATTTCGCAAATAACAAAGTCACATGTTTCGAGTCTCCTCTAATACTTGAAGAATTAAAGCACTGATTCGAATATTGTTGAAATCAGAATGTCTTAATAATCATACCAAACGTAATATTTTAGCAAAGAAAGATATTAACGGAGAAAATATCTGAGCCTAACCATTTCTCCGTAAAAAATGTCCAAGCTTAAATTGGCGGTTATACTTTCTAATATCGAGAATCAAAAATTATATATAAACCTTTGTAAAATGATGGAGGGAAACATAAATTAGCGTTGATTTTTATTATTATTATTAATCTGATCAAGAGAGATTGAATATTCTTCATCGTTCGAATTTTTGCTCTACACTGTTTTTAGAATTTTTTAAACAATACCACTCAATACGTAATAATAATTTAGTATAAATTATTATAGAATATTGCAATCCATTGTTCTTTTTCTGAACGTTATATGATGTCTTACAACGTTGAGTCATACTTTTATACCAAAGTTAAGGATACGGTTTTATCGCATTTGTTCTTTCTTTAGTTTTTCTTATTTCCAAAATCCATTAATCATTTTTGGGACAGACGATATATACAGTGTCTCACAAAAGTGATGGGACACTTGTGCTTTACAAAAGGAAACTGTAATAAAATAAATTAAAAAAACATGTACTCATTTTTTGTGGGTGTATTTCATACTTAAAGTTAGTAACAATTATTACATAACATACATTTTGTCAAAATATTAAAATATTAATTTAATAAAAATACAATTGTTTAGAACGGAGCAAAAAATAGCTCACATAAGTGATGGGACACCATTCGATATGCAACAAAAATCGTCTAAAATAAGCAATAAAAATATTTTTGGTGGTTTTACTTGTACTCAAAAGCAATTGGCAATAATTTATAAAATCGTCTGCAGTATTTCTCTCCAGTTTGTTTTGGAATTTTTGTGTTTTTTAGCTCTGTGCAGCCATGAATGCTAAACGAAAAGAAACTTCACCTGATATTCGAAAATTAGTTATTGATTTGCATATTGAACGTGGAAAATCTGTTTGAAAAACTGCTGAAACAGTTAATTTGAGTCATTCAATAGTTTTCAATATCATTAAACGATATAAAAAGAATCATATTATTCAGGATAAAAGAAGACCTGGCCGACTATCAAAGCTGTCCAATGGAATAAAGCGAAATATCGTTCGAAATATTAAAAAAAATCCAAGAAAGAGTGCTCCTAAAGTTGCTGCTGATTTACAAGAGTTATATGGAATAATTGTTAATCCTGAGACTTTTAGAAGGGTAATTCGATCTGCTGGATATCACGGTAGAGTAACCAGGAAAATATTCTTCGTAAGTGAAAAGAATAGAAAACTCAGACTAGCTTTCTCAAAATCCAACATAAATAAGAATTCTGATTACTGGAATAAAGTTATATTTGCTGATGAGAGTAAATTTAATATATTCAGTTCTGACGGTAGAATCTGGGTGTAGAGAAAACCCAGGGAAGAATTTCGCAAACACAACTTGGTGCCAACAGTAAAACATGGTGGAGGAGGAGTTACGGTATGAGGGTGTATGTCGTCCGCTGGAGTTGGTAATCTTGTTTTTATTGACAATATAATGGATCAGTACAAATATATTGACATTTTAAAGCAAAATTTGAAATCTTCAGCACGAATATTGAACCTTTATAACGATTTTAAATTCTACCAGGACTCCAAGCACACTGCTTTGAACGTTAGACTCTGGCTGCTGTATAATTGTCCTGAAATAATAAAAACACCACCACAATCTCCAGACTTAAATACCATAGAGAATATTTGGCAAGAATTGGAATTAAGAACTCGCAAACACACCATTTCTTCAAAACAACAATTAAAATCGGCGCTTCAAGAAGAATGGAGTAAAATCACTCAAGAAATCACAAAAAAATTAGTAGAATCCATCCCAAGAAGATTAAATCATGTTTTAAAAGTAAAAGTAAATCCAACAAAATGTTAAAACCTTTTAAAAAGTAAAATTTTTGGATAAATATTTGATGGAAAAGTAGGTGTCCCATCACTTATGTGAGCCAATTTTTTGCTCCGTTCTAAACAATTGTATTTTTATTAAATTAATATTTTAATATTTTGACAAAATGTATGTTATGTAATAATTGTTACTAACTTTAAATATGAAACAAACCCAAAAAAACGTTGTATATGTTTATTTATTTATTTTATTACAGTTTAATTTTGTAAATCACAAGTGTCCCATCACTTTTGTGAGACACTGTGTATATATATATATATATATATATAATATACGATAGTACAAAATTTGAAATAATTTAACAATATTATTTAGAGATTTATTTTTTACCTTATTGTGGCTTTGAGCTGACGCTTTCATATATACGAGGAGAAAGAGTGAATTCATTGACGAATTCGTTTTAAATTTTCATCGGGATCTATAGTTCTAGTAAAAAAACAATATATATCCAATTTTTTTCAGGGAATCTCATTGTATTTTTGCGATATAACTCATTAAAATTTGCACAGACAAAGTGTATTTAATACAAATTTGATGTGTGTCGGCAATTTCTCTTAAAAAACATCCCAGTATTGCTCGTCTAATTTCCATTTTTCGGATCATCTTAAAAAATAATTCTGAAACCATTTCTGGTTGAAAGAATGTGAAGAAATACCAAAAATCTCAAGGTCGAGGATTCTGTCGATTACACTTCTTCTTTTTGATATTTCGTATACGAGTAAACAAAAACTTTTATAATGTTCTTTGTGTCATGTTCAAATTTTACTAGTTTGCTCTTCTCCAATTTTCAAAATTTCTTCTCCAAGTTTTGCATTTATTTGGAGGTTTATTTTGGAAGAACGTTTCAATTTCATTTATCTGAACAAATGCATTCGAGGTATTGAAAATAGTTTTCGAAATTCTTTAGAAGAAAAATAAATGCACAAATAAAGGAAATACAGATTCTAAAAAAAAAGTTAACTACAAACATTGGAATAAATACGTGAAAGATTATGATAAAAGTGAAAGCACAAAACTTTTTTCTTCAAATAAAGAGGCGATAATAGAAAAATAAAGACAGAATTGCATAACATCAAAAGTTCAAATTAAAAAAATAAAAAACATATTCTTTCTTTCCTCAAAAAAAATCATGTTTCTGGTTCGAAATGCAATAGGAGCTGCGGTGGCTTGGAAGTAAAGTCTCGGTTACGGGAACTGGAGGGTTCCAGATTGGAGACCCGATTCCACTGAAGAAGCGAGTCTGGAGCACGCTAAATTCCTCGGGGCTAAACGTCCTCCAACTGGTGTGGTGCAAAGCTTGGAGAGAGAGTGTCAGCTCTGGCACCCACTCTCCAGCTCTCGTCCTCGTCATCTGACCACGGTTCCAAGTTACTAGTTTCGTCCCCAAATAGCGCTGGTGTTACTTTAAAACAGCACGTTGATATAAATTAACTCAAAATGCAATGAATAATAATTCAAATGATTTTTTTCGCGAAAACTATATTTACAGATCTTCAAAAAAGGTGAATAGTAATTTTCGTTTATAAAATTTTTAAATAATTATAAAATTATATAAATTAAAATTATAAAATTATATAATTTATAAAATTTACAGGATACACCAAACATATGTATCCTGTAAAGAGCAGAAGTCAATTTAAAAGACATCATTATACTATTTTTAAACAACAAACAAAAGGAAACTCTACTCCATTAAAGTTTGGAAAATTTACTACTTTTACTGTTTTAAACGTAATCGTGAAAATTAATATGAATTACAAGTGCGGATTATCAAAACTTATTTCTCTATTTCAGGCAGCTGAAAAAAAATTACTAAAAAACACAACAATGGTAATCTAATAAATTTTGAAACTCAAAAAAAAATACACAATGCAAAATTAAAAGTGAATTGCAAAAAATTATACAATTCTTCGTACGATCCAATTAACTTGCAGGCTGTTGTATTTGAAGAAGCATTATTTCGGTTTTTATCGTAAAACAATTAAATAAGAAATAAAAAGTTAAAGAAGATATAATTTCTTTCGAGATGCATTTTATTAATTAAAATTAATATGGTTTTTATATTGAGATTTTATTTTTTTGTTCTTGGTGCGATTCTTTGTTAAAAAGTTCGTCTTTGCAAAATGTTTTTTTAATCTTTTACTTGAATTTCAAATTTCCGAATCTTCAGTTTTTTTTATTTATTATTTTTTACAACCTGAAAGGATTCCAGAAATAAAATTATTTAAGTTAAGTAGAAAATACATTTTGAAAAATGATTGCGAAAAAAAATATTTATCATTTTTATCGGTAAATTAATTTTACATGCCTTAATCGAGTCCGAAGTACTCGATTTCATTTATTTCATCTTCGATTGTAGTTATTTATTTTAGTTTATTCCAAATTGATTAAATTGTCTTATTTCTTCTTGCTGTGAGACCGGCACTGTTTTAAAAGTCTGATAATTGAGCCATTTTTTTAGTGTATTGAGCAAATGATATCTAAATATTTCTGTTATAATATAAGTCTTTGTATAACATCTTTATCTGATTCTTTACTAAGTATAAATTAATATAATTTTTATAAATGTTTGAGGTCATAAAATAATTATTAGTAGTTTGACTCTGGATGCATCTACTGTTACAATATTTTATAAATGCTCGAAAATAATGGCAATGATTTTGTTTTTCATTATTTTTGAAAAATGAAAACGAACTATCCGTTGAAATTAATTTTCACCTAAGGAAACATCTGGTATTTCCCTAATCTTTTCTTGAAAACATATTCACTTTGTTACAGATTTTCTCTAAGTAGAAATGTTATATTTTCGAAAGTTTATTTCAAATTAAATTTGTTATGTGTTTTTTTTTCAATAAATAAATGAATAAAATGAAAAAATATTCATTTAATCCGTTTTTTTTTATTTTAATCTACATAAATAAATTCATTAGAAATTTTAGAATAGAAATATGGAACAGAAAACTCTGCAATATCGATAAATAAAATGTTTTTACTTCTTTTGGAATATTGAATAAATATACTGAATATTTATAAATGCAATTTATAGCCAATTAATTCGATGCTGTTCGTTTCGGTAACCCATGACTACCATTTTTCGACGATTCTACCTTGCTAATGGATGAAATGCGAAAGGATGAGCGCATTTCCGGAATTCCTTGACCTTTATTTAAGATCCATTAGATAGTTTTCAGCTCTATTTTTTTCCACATATATGTGAGTACCGTGTCGTTACTTTCTTACTATTTTATTTTAATTCAAAATTGTGTGTTGATTGCTCATAAAGCTAATTTAAGTGGCAATAAAGCTTTCAGAAGAAGGCACAAAAATATTTTATAAAATATTGTTACTGATACTTCCAGGGTTCTTTTCAAGATTTGTCGGTCGATGAGATAAACAGTCCTACAGTAGAGAACAATGACGGAGACACCAAAACAAAGACGATAAATGTACTGCCGAAACGAACACAGGCAACACGCAGTAGCACACTACAACAAACAGTAGCCCACAAGTAGTAATCAGTAGCAATTACAACCACAGTACACAAAACGGTCAGACAGAATTCAGCAGAAGGCGAGAATCTTCGGAGCTTCATTCTACGGTCTCTCCAAAGGCCTTCAATTCAAAGGTCTCTTCCCTTTAGATGCATCCAACTACCGACACACTACTACACAACTGGCTACTCCACACACGACTCGATGCTGCTTCTACAATAAACACCAGGACTCGGCACACAGCTCAATTCAGCAATCGCTTGAGCTCCACTGGACTGATCCAACTATACCGTCATTGTTTTACTTTCCTCTCGTCGACTCGATTCACTACTACGGCTTGAGATTGACGGCACAAGCTCAATTCAACAATCGCTTCAGCTTCACATAACACTTGCTCTTCACCGGACTAATACAACTATTCTCCGTCTCTTTCCACGACTCAATACTCGACTTGAGACTGCCGGCCTCTTATAGTTCCCGGAGGTGAGCAGAGAAGGTTCTGGACCAATCAGGCGTATCTTGGTTCCTATTGGCTCAGTTGCTAAATTTCTAGTTGTTTTGTTATATCTATTTTGTCGCCAAATTCGTTGCCAGGTTACCAATGGGCGCCAAGTTTGTCGCCAAGATATGGGATCACTGACGCGGCACCCGATTAGCATCCAACAGAGCTGATCGTAAAACTGTCTTTCCAGTGATTGAACTAATCGTTCTGGGAAAAAACACTGCAGATTTGTAACAATATCATTAAATTTGACTGGTATTATCGACTGTTCTTAATATCAAAATGTTATCAACAATTCAATAATAAAAATTGTTTTAACATAAAAAGTTATTATTTTGTAAAAAGCCAAATTACCAAATATTAGGGACATAAATCTTCTATTTACTTATAATGATTTAATATTCAGTCCACTACCATCCCACAGTAAATAGAATTTGCTTTAGAGCATTTTATTGTGAAATATTACTTTTTCCGTCAATTTGATAAGTTATCCGCAGTTTTACCCAGTCCACCGATAATCTTATTTCACACTATAGTTTAGTGAAAGCATCCCCTCCTTTTAACTCTCCTTTTATCCCTATTTTGACTAAATAAACGCATCCCTACGCATGCGCAAAAACGATGAGGTTTTTCGAATACTTGGATGAAAAATATCTATTAAAATTTCCTAAGAAGTTAAATAATTTTTTCATTCAAAAATTGCACAAATTGACTACAAATGTCCCTTGAATTGAAAGATCAAGAATATTATCGAAACAAAAACATAAACAGAAAAACAGTTATAATAAATAATAGATCTCACGAATAAATGGATCTTAAAATAATCAACTAACTTTTTAAAGAAGGCTAAAACTAAAGTGCGTAATTTTGTGTCATACGAGAGGGGAGTGGAATTCTTTTATACCACTTCGATTCGATAATTACTTAGATTTAAATTTAATGACATTTGAACTATCCGCATTTAACTTAAAATATCCTCTTACGTTTTTTTATTTCTAAATTGATTTGACCTCAAATAATTAAGAGAGTTTTTTTTTATAAAAATTAAATCTTTGAGGTAATTATACTTAATCAAAAAGGTAATTTAATCTTAACAAAAAACAACGTTAACAAAACGTTTAACAAACGTTTAACAAAAAAAGTCATGTTTTTCTTTTTATTATTATTCAGAATTCTTTGATTTTCCTGGCTCAGACACTATGTAGCAATATACTGCTTAAAGGTTAGAAACTAAAGGCACCAATATAAAATTTTCTAAATCGCCAAAAAAATGATTAAAAGTTGTTTTAAATTAGATATTCCATGTTCCATTCATTTGATTTTTAAAAACAAATTCATTCTGGTTCAAACTGAATTTGTTTACTCGTATTGTACATAAATTGTTCAATAAACTTAACAGGGTGGGCAAAAAAATCCGTAAAAACTTTAAAAATTTATAAAATTTGGAAAATTAAGCAAAATAAAAAAGAGTTTGCAGGTTTAGCATCAATAAGTCAAGGGATTTTTTAAGATAAGAAAAAAAAATTCAAAATAGTTGGCAAATAAGTGGCGTTTCGTACATAAGTGAAAGAAAAGACACACAAATTGCAAAAATAATGTCACCAAGCCATTTGGTATAGTAATATATGTTCCATGTGTCCACCACCCCAGGTGATAACACATATTGCAGGAATCCAGCAGCGGCAGAGTGCAGCATGTCCGGCTGTATACATG
Source organism: Argiope aurantia (assembly GCA_026543865.1). Taxonomy (NCBI): domain Eukaryota; kingdom Metazoa; phylum Arthropoda; class Arachnida; order Araneae; family Araneidae; genus Argiope; species Argiope aurantia. The sequence continues at coordinate 13,372 of JAPMOR010069154.1, read as the reverse complement.
ACAGCTCTCGGCGGATTGTGTCTTTCAATTCCGACAGATAAAACGGACGGGAACGATACACCTGGGATTTTAAATTTCCCCATAGCCAAAAATCTGCTGGGGTCAGATCTGGACGCCAAGGAGGCCATGGAAACATGGCTTCTTTTCGTACACTGCAAGCCCCTGCAGCGGATTCTGATGCTAATGTTTCCATTTCGGCTGCAACGCTCGCCAAACATGTCTGCCTTAGACTTGACAGCTAATTCAGACTTGATTCGGATCTTACACAATCCTCCAGTGATCCAGTTTCCTCAAATCGCTGGACACGCTTTATGAGGCCTGCTACTATTAAAGGCCCTTTTCTAATCTTCACAATCTCCTGAAGTAGGAATTTATGCAGTGCAACGGTCGCTGATTCGTGGATCATGTAAAACAGCTTCATCAATAAAGTTTTATCTTTCCTACTCAGCATCTTTGTTCACTTACATGTCATGCAAAGGAGAAACACAAGTATCAAGAGCGCAAGTATTTATAATCGCCTGTCTCATATGCATATTTCCAACTAAGTTGTTCATGCCAGCGCCATCTGTCGGCTATTTATTTTCTGATCTTAAAAAAATAAAACCTTGATCTATCAATGCTAAGCTAACAACCATTTTTAATTTCGGTTATTATTTTCAGGTTTTATTATGTTTAAAGTTTTTACGGACTTTTAGAACACCCTGTATAAAAAAAAATGTATAAATGCAGCCAATGCAAATATTGGCACAGTCACTAGCGCAATTGCATATATCGTTTGATTGTAATCTATCTTATGTCGATATATCTTATATCGTTTTGCAAATTGTCTGTTTTCTTTTCAAGCCATTCTACTGCAATATGCTCAGAAGATGTAGAAAGTAGGTTGATCACTATTTTTAAATGTTTTAAAATAGTGAATTGTATGATGGGAGTATATATAGGAGTGAATGATATAAATTTTACAAAAAATGTTCATACCTAAACCATTTAAAAATGTAGGACTCCATTTCTTTTAGTAAGTAGCGGGAATATTCTCCCGAAAACTTTCTCACATATTCGCTAACAAAGGAGAGAACGCCTTGCATAGTATTGGTATATAATAGTTACGAAATATTAATCTTTGGCGTAAATTAATTTACTGCATCTGTCTTGCCATCCTTGGCGAGTTATTTGGCGATTAATCCGTGGCCTGTGGTTAATAGTATCCGAAAATCGCATTTGTGTGTTAAATAAGTTTTTGTCCAACTGGTTGAAATAAAAATTGGACTCAAAACAAATCTTGTAGTTCCAAAATCACTTACCATATTTGATATATTGCATCTTTCAGTTATCGCATTTATATGCTATTAAAAATACAGACCTACAAATAGAACATGCTGACCGTCTGTATCAAAATTTGATAAGAGTCAAGATTGTAGACATCAATTTTTTTTTTGTTTCGAATTTTATCAATGTAGCTCTCTTCGTTTTTTAGTTATCGGGCTAAATTATATTCGAACAGCTCGACAGACAGACTTCCTCTGAGCGGATTTTACTGAAAATGTGATTTTAAAAAAATACAAATTTTGTATAAAGACAGTTTTTGAGTTATCTTTGTCCCAGACAAACAGATATTTTCCAAAAATGTATTTTTGAACTAAATGAGGTCTAAAACGTGGAGATTCGTCAAACTCTCAATTCGAAATTTTTTGACAATCACCGTACTTTCTCTATACTTATTATACGTGATAATAATAAAAACGGAAGTGTGTCATCTATGAGTACGTCAGTTGGCGTTGTACATTATAACTTTCGTAGATTTAGAACGCCAAATTTGGCATTTATATACTTTGGAAGATAATTGCATTTTGTAAAATTATTTTTTAATTTTAATTCATTAAAAGATATTCAAAGGGTTATTTATTATAAGTCGCTTCCGCATATCACATTTTTTTTCAATATTTTGAAATTCAAAAAATAATTCATAATACCAATTTTATTTTAGACTATTTTTTCTCAATTTTCACAAATTTCTAAAATAAGATCATGCATAACTTAGAACATGACATTGTCATAGTTGTAATGAAATTCAAAATAATTGTATTTTTATATAAATAGTTAAAAACGTGTTTCTTTTCCATGATGAAAGCTAAGTTCTTATCCTAATATATTTTACTTTATTTTTTTTATTTCATCATTACTTCCGTAAAATTTGAAATAAAATAAACTTCTAAGATAGTAGTTGTATTAGAAAACATACATATGAAGCTCAAAGATTCTAATGATTCTAATTACTAATCTTTTACTCTTTTAATCGCCAAGTTTTAACTCAAATCTAATATTGTTTTAATTCAGATCAAAGGCAACTTAACTGTAAATCCTTAAGCTGTTTTACTCAGGTCACAAGCTGTTTTAATCCACGTCACATACATGTTTTCGTCCATGATAAAAAAATTTGACATCATTTTAAAGTTATTCTGTCACTTTTAGGGGCATTCATGTGGACCAGAACAGATGCAAGCTTATTGGAAAAACATTTATAAAATGTTCGTCAGAAATGCAAAATTATTTAGGGAAATTAACCATAAAAACCAATTATACATAAGAAATTTTATTGAAATTATGCAAGATAATATTACGAAGATCAAGTTGTTCACAGAAGGCAACAATAAAAATAATTAACGACAATAAAAATTTAATAAACCTGACTACTTTTATAGAAACTCCGTGTGAAATCAATAAAATTAATAAAGACATTCATATTCTTTATATAAAAAATCAAGAACATAATTTTTGAGAGAACATAACTAGGATTGCAATACACCAATTGTGTACTGCCAAGAAATAGACTAGTCGTACATAAGGAATTTTATTAAAACTATGCAAGGTAATATTAGGAAGATCAAGTTAGTCACCGCTGGCAGTCAGTCATAATCAACAATAAAAATTTAATAAATCCCGACTGCTTTTATAGAAACTCATTGTTAAAACAATAATTAATAAAGACATTCATATGCTTAATATAAAAAAAATCAAGAACATAATTTTTAAGAGCACATAACTAGGCTTGCAAAACACCAATTGTGTACTGCCAAGAAAAAAAATTAAAATCTGATGAAATATTTTAGCTGTCGAAGTCTACCGCAGTTAAACATTCCCTTTTATTATTCGCTCCGATAGCAGATTAACACTTACTTCAAGATCAGAAAAAAAAAACTTATTTTGTTCACTGACATCATCTCCTCATTTGATGTAACTACAAAAAGAAAACGAGAAAAGGGGGGAAATATTCTTATGAGTAGCATTGGAATAAATCGTGACCACTTTTCGCAGAGCATAAACCTACAATTCTCACTGACTTACCTCACTTTTCCTCTGACCCCATCTTCATTTCTCCATCGGTATTAGTCTTTTTATTCGTAAAAGTGAAAGTCGTGGCTAATACAATTTAACGGCTGATTACTTACTATCCAGTTGTTCAATTACAAGGCTTGGTTCGGTATCCATTTCTTTTCTTGTCTTTTTTTTCTCTCCTTTTCCTTTTGCTACAGTCATCAGACATTGGGACAAAAATATACTTTGTTTAAGAGAGTTTTTGTATTTTCTGTATCTCTAAAGACAAGCTCCACTACCATTTGTTTTCTGCCCTTTGTTCTGCAATAAAAATACTTTCCAATTATTTATTTAGTTGGATCATTTTTTTTTCTTCAAGGAACCCATTTTGCACAGCGGAAAAAAAATTAACTGTTAAGGTTTGGCATTAAAAAGAACGAACTCGATGGACTAATTACTTCCTCAACATGATAACCTTCTCTTCTTTCGTTCTTCCGGATTTTTTTTTCCTGCTGCTCTGAGGTTTCTTATAGGAATGCTATTTTCTGCCTGTTTTGCAGAATGTTTTGTTCTTTATCTTTAATGCAATTTTTTTCATCTATCTGTCTCTATCCACTGCTTTAACAAAGAAGAAGGTCGATTTATTGGTTCGTAAAGGGCAAAAAAGTTACACCAATTTATAACGACAAGGCAATTAGAGACTATCGATCAATTAGTGCGGTTGCTTTAGATGGTGATAGGCGATTTCTGTGCTTGTTCAAACCTGAAATATTAAATGCCATATTCGGAAGCAAGTATTGCCTTAGATTCTTTTTTATTTAAATGTTAGATGAGAGTATCAAATTTTACCATTAATTATGTTGAATTTGGTATGCTGGAATTTTGAGTATGACGTTGGTCATCGTATCATACACACATTATAAAAAACATATTATTATAT
>JAPMOR010069153.1:275807-293860 GCA_026543865.1 Argiope aurantia | reverse complement strand
ATTACTTCTATTGAAATTTAGAATATTTTAATTAAAAATCTTAGTACATTGAGCGAAAATTCATAATCTCTAGTAACACATCGAAACATTTTATTATCTTTATAATAAAGTTTATTGAACTTTTTCAAAGTAAATTTTAGTCAAATTTTGTATCGTTCTTTTCTATAAATTATTCTTCCGTTTGCATTTTTATTTCACCATATCAGATTTCAGAGAAAATTCATTTGCAGGAAGTGGCAATGAAGCGACTGATAATACTAGCAAACGATTTTTATCGAACAGTTGAATACGTGAATAAACCTTTTTAAAGAGCTTCATTGAGTGTTAATATTACAATTTTATTTAAATAAATGCATTAAATTGTCATCATCATATTTTATGTGAAATAATACTTTTCAAATAAATCTGAACAAACAAATTTTCAGATTTACAATGGAAAGTTTCAATTTAGCAATTTTGTTTAACAATTCAATAGAATGGTTTTAGTAAAAGACTTTTATAGAGCAGGTAAATGCTTATATTACTTACAGTGTCTCACAAAAGTGATGGGACACTTGTGCTTTACAAAAGGAAACTGTAATAAAATAAATTAAAAAAACATGTACAAATTTTTTGGGGGTGTGTTTCATACTTAAATTTAGTAACAATTATTACATAACATACATTTTGTCAAAATATTAAAATATTAATTTAATAAAAATACAATTGTTTAGAACGGAGCAAAAAATGGCTCACATAAGTGATGGGACACCATTAGATATGCAACAAAAATCGTCTGAAATAAGCAATAAAAATATTTTTGGTGGTTTTATTTTTACTCAAAAGCAATTGACAATAATTTATAAAATCGTCTGCAGTATTTCTCTCCAGTTTGTTTTGGAATTTTTGTGTTTTTTATCACTGTGCAGCCATGAATGCTAAACGAAAAGAAACTTCGCCTGAAATTCGAAAATTAGTTAATAATTTGCATATTGAACGTGGAAAATCTATTAGAAAAACTGCTTAAACAGTTAACTTGTGTCATTCAACAGTTTTCAATATCATTAAACGATATAAAAAGAATCATATTATTCAGGATAAAAGAAGACCTGGCCGACCATCAAAGCTATCCAATGGAATAAAGCGAATTATCGTTCGAAATATTAAAAAAAATCCAAGAAAGAGTGCTCCTAAAGTTGCTGCTGATTTACAAGCATTATATGGAATTATTGTTAATCCTGAGATTATTAGAAGGGTAATTCGATCTGCTGGATATCACGGTAGAATAGTCAGGAAAAAATTCTTCGTAAGTGAAAAGAATAAAAAACGCAGACTAGCTTTCGCAAAATCCAACATAAATAAGAATTCTGATTACTGGAATAAAGTTATATTTGCTGATGAGAGTAAATTTAATATGTTTGGTTCTGACGGTAGAATCTTGGTGTGGAGAAAACCCAGGGAAGAATTTCGCAAACAGAACTTGGTGCCAACAGTAAAACATGGTGGAGGAGGAGTTATGATATGGGGGTGTATGTCGTCCGCTGGAGTTGTTAATCTTGTTTTTATTGACAGTATAATGGATCAGTACAAGTATATTGACCTTTTAAAGCAAAATTTGAAATCTTCAGCACGAAAATTGAACCTTTATAACGATTTTAAATTCTACCAGGACAATGACCCCAAGCACACTGCTTTGACCGTTAGACTCTGGCTGCTGTATAACTGTCCTGAAATAATAAAAACACTACCACATTCTCTAGACTTAAATCCCATAGAGAATATTTGGCAAGAATTTGAATCAAGAATTCGCAAACACACCATTTCTTCAAAACAACAATTAAAATCGGTGCTTCAAGAAGAATGGGATAAAATCACTCCAGAAATCACAAAAAAATTAGTCGAATCCATCCCAAGAAGATTAAATCATGTTTTAAAAGTAAAAGGAAATCCAACAAAATATTAAAACCTTTTAAAAAGTAAAATTTTTGGATAAATATTTGATAGAAAAGTAAGTGTCCCATCACTTATGTGAGCCATTTTTTGCTCCGTTATAAACAATTGTATTTTTATTAAATTAATATTTTAATATTTTGACAAAATATATGTTATGTAATAAGTGTTACTAACTTTAAATATGAAACACACCCAAAAAAATTTTGTACATGTTTATTTATTTATTTTATTACAATTTCCTTTTGTAAAACACAAGTGTCCCATCACTTTTGTGAGACACTGTATATCTCATTGTTTATCATTTGATTTGATTTATAACTTAAATTTTTGAAATATGGCCTCACTTCCTTTGCTTTATCCAAACTTATTTAAAACAAGATTATCTATTTATTTTTTTCATATAAATGCATTCATTTAAATAAATAATTTTCATTGTGGAATATCATATAACTTATTACCTCGATTTAAATAAAATAAACAAAAAGCCAACTGATTATTCTTCACAAATTCAAATTAAATTAGTATTTTTTATTCAAAATTCAAATTTAGGTAACGGTTGAAATCAAAATATATTTATCCTAAATATTAATTAATTATCAAATATATTATTAATTTTTATATTATTCTAATATTGTTTCTACTAATAATATTGTCGAATACTTCCAACTTATATTTTCCATTCGTAACGAAAAGAAAAAGAAATGTGATTTTTCTCTGATAAGCACACTGCATTTGTATAATAGTTGATATGTAATTCCTTTAGAATTAAAGCCCACACAAATTTTGCATTGTCCCTGTCGGAGTATTCTCTCTCAAATTCTGAATTCACATCCGGATGAATTTTAATAGCATACATCTGATTGATCCAGTCCTGGAATAACGCAAATGCTGAATAGTTCATAAATTTTCCATACAAATAGAGGTGAAGACAAGAATTTTGCATTTCTCTGTCACAAATTGACTTAGTCGCTCAGAATATATATTGGCATCTAAAACTCGCTTCGATTCGACCTTTGAAAACAGAATAACTGCCTGTTTCCTATATGCATAGGACGAAGATTTAAGCTGAGGTGTAGAAGTAAAATTCTAAATATTTATTTCGTCGTTCGGAACAATAATTTGGCGAATTGTTTCGAACTTTGGATAGCTCTGAATCTGAAAATTTTATAGTTCTAGGGTTTAATTTTTGGTAGGAATATTTGACTTAGATTTCATTTTACATAGTTCTATGAAAAATGCAGAATAAAAATAAGAATAAAGGTGTTCCAAATTTATTTTAATTTTGAAATTTTGAATTTGAATTTAAAGATTTCTTTGAGAATCAAAATTCTCTAGAACTGGGAATGCTGGGTACTGAAGAAATGTGTGACACAAAAAAATTATTCAACCAAATGTGATGTTAATACTTTTTCAAATTTCCAAAAATACTTCCAAATAATTTAGATATACAGCAATTTGTTTTTATCTATATCTATATCTATACTTATAATAAAGCTCAATGTGTGTGTGTGTGTTCGCGCTCTACAGGCCAGACCATTCAACCCACATCTACCAAATTTGGCACATGTATACCTTGGAGGCCGGGAATGTGTACCTGGGGATTATTTTTTCGAATTTTTAACTAGAATTTTATTTATTTAAAAATTAAACGAAATTTTGGCGTTTTTCTGCTATATCTTTCGAAAATATTATCGCACAAAAAAGATTTTTACATCAAGTTAAAGATCAATAATTTATCTTTTAAATAATTAATTTTTAAATAAATATTTTAACTAATTAATTTTTAAATAAATAATTTAACTACATTTTTCAACAATTTTTTTCGTACAAAATAAAAACAAAATTTAAGCTGTACGGGCACGTTTCGCATTCATGATAAAAAATTAGGTTTTTTAAAAATGTTGCCATCGCATTGATTAAAGCTCCAACTGAAAATAAATTAAATCTTTTTGGAAATGAAATCTGCAAAAATATAATTTTCGGCACGTGTCTGTAGGAAATAAAACAAATATGAAATATTATTTTTCCTAAAAAGTAAATTCAAGAAAAATTATTTTATGATCTTTTACACTCTCTATATTATTAATCCAATAAATCAGTTATATTTTAAGGCAAGTTTTGTTTAATATGAACAGGATATCCATTCAAATCATGGCCATACAGCTAATTTGTAAACCTTTAGTAATAGACACAGATTTGCTAAAATGGTCTAAATGGAAAATGATTATATTTTATGTAACTTGATTCAATAAATGCTCTAATAAATAACGAATTTTTTGATTTTACATAAAACTTCTGCTGTGGAAATCACGTTTAACAAAATGTTCTTGAAACAATAATATTTTAAATAAAAAGAGTTAATTTCCAATCAACTAAATCAATCACTAAAACTGACTGATTAACGAAAATTTGAATATCACTATAAAATAAAAAAATATTCCATAAAAAAAGATAATTTTAGATTTTCCATCGATCGCTTCAAAGAAAATACGCCAATCAGCGCACAGGTTTCATAGTTTATTTGGCCTAAGATTATGAAAATGTTGAGTTTTTCTAAATTTTTAACATTCAAATTTTCATAAATGAGTCTTAGTTGATCGTGGAAAATAGAAACATTCATTCATTTATTTAAAATTTGGTGTGTCCAGAATATTTCTCAGAATATGATACCTTACTGCATTAAATTTAGACTTCATAATTTTTGAAATATATTTATAGGTCGGAATAAAATATTATTATTGATTTCATTTCAATCCTTTTGAAAGCAAAACTAAAAACTGAATTTTATGCAGAATCTGAGAAATTTTTGTTGAATTATTGTTTGAGATATTACATAAATGATGAAAAATATTTTGTAGTTAACATAAGACTTAAATACCGATCGATTCTGTTTTCAATACTCATATTCAATAATAATAATAATAATAAATAAATAACAATAAAGATGATAAATAAAATAAAACGCTTGGTTTTATTAAAAAATATCTTTATAATAATTGCAATTTCATCATTTCCACTTTAAATTAAAGTTGAAGTTTTACCGGAAATGACAACAAATTAGCAAAATATATATAATAAATTGAACGAAACGATCTAAACAACAGTATAAGTTTGGTATGACTATCAAAATTTGAAGATTAAAAATGTTTTGTTTGAGAATCCTTTAAGAGACCAGTTACTTAAAATATTTAATTGAAAATTGTAGCGAGCGGTAATACTGGCGAATCGGCTGGTCGCCGAAGTGGGCTAGTATAAAATAAATGGAAGTTTGAAACTTTTGGAATAAAAGAAACTAAATAAGAATACTAAGAATAAGAAATTAAACTAATGTGCATTTATTATAGAAGAATTCTAAACTAAATGTAGCAATTGAAATATTCAATTCTCATATTGCTGGTATGCTTTTAGATATTTTAGATGTGCAATAATTTTATAAATATAAAAAATAAATAATTAAATAAATAAAAGAAATATTTAGAAAATTATTTTGATTGGAAGCAGACTTACAATTTTATGTATCAAAAAGTAAGAAATCCCGAAGCTTCCGAATGGATTCCTGTTTCTATTATAGCAAATAGTTTATAGGAAGCAAAAATCCGAATTAAAGGATTAATTGAAAAGAAAGAATGTCTGAAAATCGAAAGTGAATCCTTAATTGCGTTATAAGCAATATTCAAGCAGGATACTGCACTTGAAATTTGCTTTATAAAATAAATGCAAACTATTTAATATACATATGTCATGTTAGTAACAAAAATCTTTCTAAAACTGTATATTAGAAGAAGAATGTAGTTAAGGAGCTTAAAGCAATATTTATCCTTAAATTCGAAGTTTGTCTAACCAAACGTTTTTTATAAAGTGGCTGCTTTCTTTTCTCAGATAAGATTATAAAAGATTTTCTGAAGTAAATCTAGAATGACTAAATTTAGATTATACCCGAAAAATTCATTCATTTCTACTTCACAACCAGGAAATATCCTGAATCAAATCATCGTCATTTCTTTGAAAACAGTTTGAAAGGAGATTTATTTCCTTACATATATGTATGGGCATTAAACATCTTTATATTGTTGTAAAGGAAATTTTCTTTCATTGCTTAAAAATAGTCTGAATTTCCTTTTTTACGAAAAAGGGTATATTATTATCATGATAAATTATGGATAATATACATATAATGCATTAACAATATCTTAATAGAAGTTGGATTTGAAAATCATATTAAGTTTGAGATACCATTTTATAACACAACTGTTTTTTTTTGTAATTTCGATTGTATTTGATGCAAACAATAGAATATACTAATTTAAAAAAAAAAGATTACAAGATTTTTAAATTTTTTTATATAGTAACTTTTAATCTAATGAGTTATTTCAGATTGCAATAAAAAAAGATGAATTTTAGTTTGCGAAAATATACCATATTTTTTAACAATAATTTTAGAGAGTAAGTTTAAGATTTATTACAGTCTCTTCTATTGAAAATAGATATTAACTTCAATTTCTAAGAATCTTTTACTATTTTTAAAAACAAGGATTCTTGATTACACAATTGAAATTCCTATTTTCCAATTTCGAGTTTCACATCTAACCATTTATTTGATGGGAAACACCGTTTGAATCTTTATTTTCCTGAGATTCGTAAACTTTTTCATTTAGTCCAGAGACTGAAAAGGATGAAGAATCACGTTCGAAGGAAGCAAAATTATCTTTTTCCTTTTTGCTTATCATTCATTCAAGAGGAAAGAGCTTCCTTCACCCTGAAAATTCAAAGCTAGATTCTACCAATCAAATTTAAACTTTCTTCAAATTGAATTGAGTCGTGACGATTCATTTTCTTTCTAAAGAAAGTTAAAAATTGCATATGAAAATAAATCGTTAAAATTTAAATTAAATTGCATTTCGTCATTTAAGATAATTTAATGAAGTTTCTGGATTTCTAGATTTTTTTTTTTGAGCTGGACAAAATATTTGCCATGGATTGACGTTACAATTTAGAACTATTTCTCGTGTAAGAAGAGTACAATATTATAATCGGTATTAAATATTTGGCCTTGATATTTTGATGCTTTCGTTTATGACCTTTCTAAGTTCTATAAAACCATCTTTGAAATTATATTTGTCCGTCTGTGAATACAGTAACTAAAAAAATATATCTAAACTATCAAACCAATATAAAGTGGACGAGGAGCCAAATAAAGCTCCAAAGCAATATCTGATTTTTATAATGTGTAATTGCATCTATTTCTAAATTATTAAATAGTGTACATAAATAATAAAATTAAAATGTTTAAATGATTTCTTTAAATTTATGTAAAAGAAAATTTTTCAAATAACAGCTAACAATAATAAAGCATTATATATGCAAATGTGTTAGTGCTTCATAGGACAAACAATTTGACAAAGCTACCACATTTGGCAAAGATAGAATTTAGAGAATGGAAGTATGCTTCTCTGAATTTTTAGAAGTTTTAGTGAAAACGAGATTTTGAAATTTAAACACAATAACACCCAAAATTAAAATTGCACAAAACAAGTTTTTAGACAACGTTACGATTAAAAAAATTTTTTTGTGATATAAATTTAATCCTGTGTAAGTGTTTCTTAAATTTTTCATTTTTTGATTAAAAGAATGATTTAAATTCATATGAATGAATATTTAATTATAACCATTAATACAGGCGAACTAGTTGATAACCACAAGTGGTTAGTTGCTATTATTTTGTATTAATATGTAAAATTTTCATAATATTTGTAAATTAATATGTATTATGAATAGAATATGAATATGACAGTAAATGTACTAATCAAATTTATACTTCAAATTTATAATTCTTACAATCAATACTTCTGTTTATATATTCATGGATTAATACAAAAAGAAATAATCAATACATTCAACTTTTTTATCATTAACTATTTATTTCAAATTATTTTTTGAACACTTATTTTCAACAAGACCAATGAACCTCCATTTTTAATCGCGGAAATAAATTACTTTTTGTTTGTCCTAGGAGATGATTCGTGACACTGAGTGGCAGAAATACTGTTGGTAACGATTTAAACTTCGCAGAAAAAGATAATTTGTTTGCCGTTGAACTTTTTATGCAGCTTCTCTCGTAGCAAACGATACGATAATAACAAGCAATCATTGATTGACAAGAGTTTGAAAGTGCAGCTTATGTGTAATTTCCTTTATGTTGTGATTTACTCTTTCCATTATTGGCTTTATTTCAATCAGATACATATCTTTTGTTTTTTACGTTTTTTAGTTACTTATTTATATTACATGTTTTTATGCCTTCATATTTTATATTTATTTATTTACAATATCATTTTTATATTAAATAATTTTATGCCTTTTGTTTATTAAATGGATGCAGAAAAAGTGTCCATTAATGAATAAAAGTAGAATAAATATGTTTTTTTTAAAAATTGCACTTAGTCCTGATTTTAAAAAAATAGTTATAAAATGTCATAGTAAACATTACAATCAATATATAAATATTTTCTATGCCTTTTAAGTATTCAGAAATAATTAATTGCTTCTTTGATTGAATATTTTGTTACATAAAATACAACAGATTTGGTGGCACATATTTAAAAAATAAAAAAATATTTCTTTACAATTTTTAGTTTTAATTTTGAATTAGCTGAAATGATATGTGCAATTTGAAGCTCGAATTGTTCAATCTTATTAAAATGTGCAATTATATATATTTTAAAAATATTAATGATATTAACAATTTTATTTAACAATATGCTAATTAAAAATTCAAACGGATAAGATTTATTGAAAGCTGGATGAATTCAGTACATTATTTCCAATTTGTTAACTTTTTGTAAAACATGCTTAATGTTAACAAAGAATATTATATTTATCGCATAGAAAATAATAATTTTTTTTATAATAATATTGTTTTTATATATCTTTGGGGAGCTTGGATTAATTGCACTTTCGATTCCATTGAAAAAATCCTTTTCTTTTCCTGCATTTTTCTTAAGATTCTTGGACGTAAGGAACATAGTTTAATGTTTTTTTAAGAAGAAAGTTTTTTTTTTATAATACACTGCCATTTTTTGTCTTGAAACATAATTGATGATGTTACCAGAGTCAGCTTGTCGACGTAACACGTTGATTAGAGCATTCTGTCATCTTTTTATCATGGGGCACATTTATCACAGCAGTTTTTTTGGCTATATAAGTAGTAAATATGTCAATTTTTTTTATAAAAGATTGGCAGCTAACTGCTTGGTAAAGATGATAATACTTATAAGCTAGCATTTATTATTTATAATGATGAATTAATATAAGAAAATTCCTATGTTATTATTAAGGCAGTTGAAGGCAATTTTAGATATAAATAAAGAAATGAAAGCAAAGTAATTGAAATGATTGTAAAAAACAATTTTATGGCCGTTTCTTTTTCTTACATATGCGTAAATTTAAAATGCGATTTACGTTTATTTTGTGAATAAGATTTGTGAGTGAAATTTCTGAATTTTCCATTAAAAATTGACTGATGTTTTTTTTGTCTATTTTATCGTCCGCTTTTTACATAAAAAGTATTTATATGTTTGTTCCAATATTACTTCTTATTAACTGATGCGATTTTGATGGATTGATACACATCCTTCTCACTCGCCAAGCCGGCTAAAACTGTTATGAAAAAAAATCTATCAATTTTTCAGGATTGAGAAAGAAATCATTAAAATGCATATGGCAAGTGAACAGATTAATATGAAATTCAATCGGAATGTTTAAATTCGAAGAGCTAAAACTATAGTGGGGTTAAATATAACCCCTATAAGTAAGTACTCCCTCTGAAGGATTTCTATCTCCAATCAATCCTGAATTGGGTAGATTGAAGACCAATCGTTAAAATATTAATAATAAAGTATAATAATATTTCTGCTAAAAATAAAGAAGAATATGTGTTTGATTGTGTCCATTTGTTTGACAGGATAGAAACGTTGAGCAAACAAATTTAGTACAGATGTACATAGATAATCAGAATGTGCATCTCGGAGCGATTTTTTAGAAGTTTCAATTAATTAAAAAATATTATTGCACGCCAGTGATTAATATCATTTTAAAATTAGATATTGTTTTTAGTGACATCAATTTACTTGGCATGCTATTTTGGAATTTTAGAAATTTTTCATACATATTTTTTTGCTGGGTTTTTAACAACAGATTACACTGTTGTCCTGAAATTCAATCCTTTTTCATAATTTAATGAAATACTTAATAGCGTACTTTTATACTATTATTGAACACCAAGGATGAAAGATTCTGCTTACTTTTTGCTCATTTAATACGAGGAATAGGAATCTGAGATAATTTTACCACAAAAGATTTAAGTTTTTTAATGGTCTATGATCATGTGGACCTCGACTGCATTATGAAGATACATGTACACTATAATCAGAGAATCTGTAATGTTATCAACACTACTTTAATGTTTTTAAGAATCTGTTGTTTAAACATATTTTTTTGATGGAATCTGGAACATCAAATTATGCATAAGATATTTAATTGAAATAAACCATAATCACCATTCCGAACGAATCATCTGGCTACAAAGCAACAAGACCAATTATGATAAATTAAATAATTTCGAAATATATGAACACTATTTCAGAATACAATAATGTTATGTAAATTAATAATTACTACAGAAGATTCTGGTAGTCAAATGACAATCTGCGTTTATCAAAAGTGTTGGTAACCATTGTTTATCGGAAACTCTTCATATTTTCCATGACTACGTGTGGATTCTAAGTAATTGAGTGCAACGTTCTAACTGAAGCACGTAAATTATGCATTACTCAAAATAGACTGTAACCGGTTCGTTTCTTCAATTGTTAAACATACCTGCCAGTTTGAATAAAATCGAATAAAAATATTCCGGATTTTTCTCATACATTAGTCAAACACAGGGAAATAAAATTAGAAAAATGTTTGTTTAATGCAATGCTTTTTCTTCTGTGTTTCAGGCTGTTGTTGCCCAGGTGATGAATCACATCCTCTGTCCACAACTTCTCACGTGCAGTCTGTGACGTTAGAGTGTCACGTGATATTGGAAGACTTGTATGGAAGATACGCACAGCTAGCTTGCAGTTGCAAGTGCTGGTTACGGTAAATGTTTGTTTTTCTCGTGAGTGTAACGCATTTGTTCTAAAATGGAAGGAATACTTTATTCACAGGAGTTTTTCGTTCTTTTGTTCTTTAATGACATACATTTTAGCATTGAACACGATCGATCCATAGTTTCCTAATGCGCTGTTAATGAATACTTGAGAAATAGGTAAAAATACAGGTCACTCGGGGGGGGGGCAGGTCAAAATTGCTTAGGAAAGTAGCTCAGTGCCAGGGAAGGTAACAGCAGAAAAAGTCACGCAAAAGTTCGATTATAAAGAACAGTGCTAAGAATGATATTATGTAATATGGTCATTGAAACCATTTATTTTTTCATTTCCAAAAGAAAATAATAAAGGCTGGAATGCTGAATTAAAGATTAAACGAGCAGCCTTCAACAATCAGCTATTCGATACTCATATAAATATTGTCAATCTAATCAATTAATTTGATGCAATAGAATCACTGAAGGAATTGGGAAAGTGTTTTATGCACAGGTGAAGCCTTAGCAAACTAGGAAATATATGTTTTACTAAAGCATTCTAGAGAAACATTATAAATACTTTCTTGCTTCTTTCTATTAAATCCTCTGGCGTTTGTTTACTTTAGTTGCAATAGCAATAAAAATAAGTGAAACCAAAACTTTTCTACATTGATTATTTTCGAGGTAAATTGCTAAATTATACATTTCTTGTATTTGTAGGATATATTGGCTAAGTATAGGTAAGATTTAATTTTCACTTTTAGATTTCTCCAGAGAAACACGATTGGTTTCTTAATCAATTCTGACAATTTTAATTGTGAGGTAGTTAGTAACAGACTTTTAATATAATCAAAACTTATATTTTCCACATATTTTGAAGTATTATATGATAGGTAATGATATTAAGTAAAGGAACATAGTAATATTATGTCCCACCAATACTTTTTATTATCTTATACCAAATTAATAACTGATATTGTTAAATAATCAGTTATATGTTATTATTACACACATAATAATTTTCACACATGATAATGTATTATTAATAATGATTTGTTGCTGATTGATGTGGAATTTAAAAAAAAAAGGCTAGAATCAAAGAAGGAAAAAAAAATGTGCAACTGAAAGAGGAATTTGAAGAAGATGATTTTGTCTCTTTTCAATACAAAAAATAAATAAATAAATAAATAAAAAATGGGTATTATGAAGATGGAAAAGTAGCATTCCGTATCATCCATGGTTGAATTTTCAACATATAAATATTTTGATGGTATTAAAATAAATTACCATTATTTGTTCGTCTCAAGGATTGATGGAGATGAAGAGATGATGTTTAGTTAAGGATGACATGCTTGAAGAGCACCAATTTGACTAAATTAAAGTTTGTTTCTAGCGGCTAATAATAATTTATGATTGCCGAGAGTTAGATAAATATTGTATTATTAGAACCTATTGCTGAAAATAATTTTAGGCTTAAATGTTTGAGGAAAATTAGTCGAATCAGAAAGAATTCAAAGAAAAGTATATGATTTACATTTGTGAAATGATAAACGAAATGAGTTGCAGAATTTTACTTTAGACAATCTAAAAACTTTTTCACTTATAACTTGCCACAGCTTTCTCCTAAAAAAATTCAAAATGGCTGCCAAAATAGCAATTAGACTTTTTAGTAACTCAGTTATAGAACTTAAAAATAATTACTTTTCAGTTTAAGAGTAAAAGCACTAGGTGCACGATGACCCCCAGATAGGCAGGTCTCCCCTATTTTGGACATCATTTTCCCGACCGATTAAAAACAAAATTGGAGACAGAATACCTGTTCAAATATCAAATTACATACATTTAAATCATTGTGTTTTTGAATTACTGCATTTAAATGCTTCTGAAAATACACACCAGCAGATGAAAAACCTTTGACAAATTTATTTCAAAACTTGATAAAGATTTATACTTTAATTACTAAAACTATTAACCAACTTTTATTTTTGTAAGTTCATTCGCTTTTGAGCTATCGCTTTTATATGAATGCTAAAGCTCAGACCGACAGATGGTCAATTCCTTGACGACATTCAAAACTTCATACATATCTTTACTTTAGAGATTAAATATAAAGTGCAAAACACGAATCAAGCTCTCTTCATTTGACAGCCATTGTGCTAAGTTATATTCGAAAAGTCGGCCAGACAGATTTCTTATGAATAGATTTTGTTCACAATTTGATAGAAATGCATAACTTTTGTATAGAAAAATACGTCCCATTTCATCTATCTAACTCAAGGCGTTTTGAGTTATCATGATTGTAGAGAGAAACAGCTTCAAAAATGTGATTTTAGACTCAAGTAGCTTTGAAACTTGGAGATTCTTCAAAATTTCGAGTTTGTGTTTTTTGACAATTACAATGATTTCTTTTTGAATATTTCGCACATGAAAAAATAAAAATATTAAAATTATAAATCATTTTACTCTATAATTATGAATTTTATCATAGTTACAGAGTAAAATGATTTTTCATATATTTGTAAATAATTTGAAGCGTATTAACCAAGGTTTCCTTCGTTTTTTGAAGCAAAAGAATAAAAGATTTTTCGATTTTAAACATAGCGCCCACTAAAACGTTTTTGACATCAACAAATTTTGATGGATCTCTTAAAAATACTAAAATTAATAAAAATATTTATTACAGAGTAGAAGGATTTTCCGTGTATTGTAAGTTTCTATAAAATGGCGACTATTTAGGACATATTTAACCATCTTCGTTCTAATAGGCTATTTTTCATTCCAACAAATTCTTTTTTACACGCAACGAATTATGACGGAACTGGTCATCACTGCTTCTCGACCGATCATTCCAAGGAACGAACACGCAATAAATGAATTAAAGTACATTTTACTAATGTGTCAACTTCAAATCAATAAAAACAATCAATTTTTCCAAGTAACATTTTGTATCAAGTAAAGGAGAGAAATGCAACAAGATAATAATTTATTTTTTATCAAGAGACAAATAAAAAATATGCACGAATAATAAGACAATAAGTGTGAAAAAATAACGCAACTACTAATTATTTTAACTAAAAAGTAACAGTCATTTGATGTTGGGAAAATTAGACAGTTTTGCACTTTGACGATGAATTATAATCAATTGATAGTTAATGAGTGATCTGCAAATCAATGAAAATAATCAATTTTTCTTTCAAGTTCTTTATTCGAAATTGGAAAGAATAAAACATAATGGACAAGTGATTGTTTTTTTTTTCCTTTTTTTTCTGAGGTGTGTTTTAAAAACAGATAGAAATGGTATAGATTAATGTCATACATGTAAATAATGAGATAAAGAACCACCTAAACCAATTGTTTTCAAAAATAACACTGATTTTCAAAAATAATAACATCTGCTTACAGTAAATTAGAAAGTTTGCAGTTGGACAATAAATCCTTATCCAATGTTTGATGCCTGCCAATACTTCTGAAACACGCTAACTGTTTGGTCTACAAATTTATTTGATGATTATTATTAATAGTTATAAAATAGTAAAACATAGTTAACTATGAAGTGTAAATAACTCGATCTTTCTGGTAAGGGTTTGTTGCTATCCATGCTATTAACAATTATTAGTAAATATAAGAACACTAGGCAAATGTCAAAAGCTATGAGTTAATAATAGTCTTGTAAGAAGATGTTTCTACTGTAAGGTTTTGATTTCGAGATTCGATTCCACTAAAAGCAGATGATATCATTTAACTGACTTTGATTTGAGGTGGACGTCAATAATAAATTTTAAATCGAGTTTTTATCAGCGTAATGACAACGCATTGCAAAAAACTAGCAGTTTTCTTAAGCACGAATAATTCTCACTGGCAGGTTTAAGTTTTAATTTACGCTTACAACTCCATAGAATAAAATAACCTAATTTTTAAGAAATATAATGATGAGTTGTTGGTTCTGTTTGTTTGTTACTTATTCTCCTTGGATTGAGCCCAATTCAAACCAAGTCCAAGAGATCGGGGAGAGAGGGGTGCAGTAGCTTCTGAGGGTAAAGACCCCTGAGCACCCGAGGGCACAAGTCTGACTTTAGCTCATATGAAGATAACACTCACACACTCGCTTGCACAGCCCCGTTTTTGCAGGGCGACTCTTTCACACACCTCAGACAGGGTAAAGGATACACACAGAGTAAAATAAACATGGTTGTTCTTTACACACGGGGTAAAGAGCAACCATGGCCGAACCAGGATTCGAACCTGGGAAGCCCAGATCATGGGGCAGTTGGTTTTTTATCTAATAAGAACCAAACCTACAGATTTAAATCTGAAATTTGACCCGAATACCCTTTTTGTTGATGCAAAGCTAGACATTCATAAAACTTATCTAAAAAGTTCGAAAGCAATACATTAAACGGTCACAGTGGTATTTTTTATTTTCGAAAATGTGAAACAAAATTAGGGATTAAACATTGGAAAATAGATCACAGTTTTTACACCACTAATTTCATATCCTGTTCCGAGATGGAGACTTTTCATATTCTGTTCATAGATGGTGACATAAGGTATAAAAAGCTATAAAAGTTAACGAAGTACGACGAGGCAACGAAAGAACAGAGAATGTGAAGAGAAAAATAAAGATAAAAATTATTTTAATAGGGGTTTAGGTTTATTAATAAATATATTCTTGGGTTATGCTCGAGGTGAATGTAAAGGTTCCTCCAATTTTAGAACAGTAGTGCAAAATAACAGTTGAAAATAAAAATGCAAAAATCTTATCATGGCATTTGAGCCATTGATTTATATCTGATTTTAGATATTGTAAATGATTACTTTCAAGAAAATGAAAGCCTCTTAAAAAGATAGGTATTAAACAAAACAGAAATTAAAAAAATAGTGACTGAGTAATTCAAAGCTAACAATAATTCTACAGCTTCTATGTTTTATTAAAGCTAAGAAAGCGGTATTACGCAAAATTAAAATTGAAATCATTGAAATGGTAAATTTTGACTTTTAAGAGGAAATTTTTACTGAAATATTTCGTGTAAGATTATTTACTCTGAAGTCACTGCAGAGAAACAGCAAAATTTCGGTTAATTTCAGATTAACTGAATAGTCTACTAATAGTTTTGCGCTTTTAAAAGGTGAGATTTTTCTTTATCCTTTCTTGAAGACTAAATGTGGCAAGTGTGGTTGAAATCAATCCAGCCGTTTGGGAGGAGATGAGGAACCATAAAACATACCGCAATGTCTTTTATTTATATTAAGATAATCATATTGTTATGAATTCGGTTTGTTAGTCGATGAAGAAACAGTCCTTTAAAAGTCAAAAATATTTATCCCAGCAAATTCAGGACTTTATACAAAGAAACTTAGCTACTCTCTACGGTCTTTCCAAACGCCTGTAAATCTCCACTGTCTCCTCGCTTTAACTGTATCTAACTGCCGAAACACTACTACACGACTGGCTACTCCTCATACGACTCAATGCTACTTCTGCAATAAATACCCGGATTCAGTACACAGCTGAATTCAGCAATCGCTTGAGCCCCACTAAGCGCTTTCTCTTCGGTGGACTGATACAACTATTCGCCATTGACTCGCTATGCGATCTAAACCTCTCGAAACTCGGTACATGACTGTCTTCGGGTTGGACTACCGGCCTTTTATAGTTTCCGAAGCAGGGCAGAGAAGATTCTGGAACAATCAAGCATATCTCATCTCGATATATGGCTTCTATCACCAAAATTCTCGAAGATTCTAATATTATCTATTTTGTCGCCAATGTCACCGAATTCGTAGCCAAATCACCAAATGGTCGACAAGTTTGGTGCCAAGCTCTGGGCTCACTGAATTGGCATCCGATCAGCATCCAACAAAGCTGATCGTAAAATGGTCTTTCCAGTGATTGAACTGATGGTGCTGGGAAGCAGCATCACAGATTTATAACAATATTCTGCAATTGAGTTAAAAATATAATTTTCTCACAATTTCAGTTACATGAAAGAAAACAAAACAACGCTTTTATCTCATATTTGAAATATACAAAGAGAAAGTATAGTAACTGTAAAAAATATTCGAATATAACATGTTGATGAATATTCATCAAAATGTCAGACCCCTCCCCCCGCATTCGAAAAAAGTACTTTTATTGGGTGATGCTTATTTTTTAGAAATGATGTAACTCAAAATTGCTCTTAAATGCGCATTGAAGTTTGTTATGTATTCCTAAAGCAACCGGAAAATTTGCTGATTTCTTTCGAATTTTGGATGAAATTAATTGCAAGAATATCTGTCTGTCCGTGTGAACGTGAACACGATAACCCCCCCCCCCAAAAAAAAGTCAATAGTTATATAGAAGAAATTCGATGCATTATTTCATCATCAAAAATGTGTGCATCAAATTTTTGAAATATATCCTTTTGACTATTTATTCATTGTTAATTTTAGTGATAATTCAAAAAGGCAACAATTTATAGAAATAAAATTTGATATGAGTTTTCGAGATTCAAATTGTAGATCTTTGTATTAAAATTTGGGTTCAGTCGGCTAATAGAAAGAGATCTAAAATTCATATTCATTTTTTAATCATTTTTTTCATGAATTTCAAAACGCAATAAAGTAAGAAGCTATTGTTTAGTTAAGTTATATTAACGTTCCGTTTTGAAGCAACACTAAGGCTATATTGCAACTTCGAGCCGTGGTTAGACGATGAGGGTGGTACCTGGACTGGCAGGCTTACTCCAGGCTTCTACAAAACACCGTTTCGCAACAGTGGGAGGGCGTTTGCCCCTGTTGAATTTAGCGGGCACCAGGTGCGTTTACATGACTTTTCTTCGCTGGAATCGGGTCTCGGACCTGAGGCCCTCCGGTTCCGAAGGCGAGACCTTTCCACCAGGCCATTGTGGCTCCCTAAATTGTGTATCAGAAATCGGGTATCTTGTGAAAGAAATTCTCTTTCATACGACTTACTGTCATTTTGGACAGTAAAATGACTTGCTGTCATTTTGGACAGTAA
>JAPMOR010069153.1:223370-270638 GCA_026543865.1 Argiope aurantia | reverse complement strand
GTCTGTAAGAAATGAAACAAATATGAAATATTATTTTTTCTAAAAAATAAATTCAAGAAAAATTATTTTATGATCTTTTACACTCTCTATACAGGGTGTTTATTCAGTCCCCGATTCTTTTTGATATTTAATGACTCATAAAATAATGAAGATGTAAACAAACTTATGGCATTTATTCATGGAATAACTCATATATTTTCCTTTTCAGGTTTGAATATTTTTACTTTTGTAAATATCGTCTGCGCGTGTTTTTAATTTCAGATAATTTCATTTTCCAGTCTAAATATCTGTACTTTTCTAAATATCGTCTGCTTATTAATTGCATTTTTCTCTCTTTTGTTTTTGGCAACTATTGAAATGTTATGTTTACTTTTGATGTGTTTCTTCTATGTAGTACTTTTGTATGTGATGTTTTATTCGATCGGATTTTAAGGAGAATGCATACACCACAAGAGAAAGCACAGATTTTATGGTGGCCATAGAGTTAATTTCCAATCAACTAAATCACTGACTTTTAAGAGTTAATTTCAAATCACTTAAACTGACTGATTTATGAAGATTTGAATATCACTATTCAATAAAAAAAGGATAATTTTAGATTTTTCATCGATCGTTTCAAAGAAAATACGTCAATAAGCGCGCAGGTTTCTGAAGATTAATTGGCCTAAGATTATGAAGATGGTGAGTTTTTCTAAATTTTTAACATTTAAAACTTCATAAATAAGTCTTAGTTGATCGTGGAAAATAGAAACATTCATTCATTTATTTAAAATTTGGTGTGTCCAGAATATTTATCACAATATGATACCTTACTGCATTAAATTTAGACTTCATAATTTTTGAAATATATTTATAAGCAGGAACAAAATATTATTATTGATTTCATTTCAATCCTTTTGAAAGCAAAACTAAAAACTGAATTTTATACTGAATCTCAGAATTTTTTGTTGAATTATTGTGTGAGATATTACATAAACTAAGAAAAATATTTTGTAGTTAACATAAGACTTAAATACCGAGCGATTCTTTTTGCAATACTCATATTCAATAATAATAATAATTAATAAATTATAATAAAGATGATTAATAAAATAAAACGCTTTGTTTTATTAAAAAATATCTTATTATTAATTGCAATTTCGTCATTTACATTAAGTTGAAGTTTTACCGGAAATGGCAACAAATTAGCAAAATATATATAGTAAATTGAACGAAACGATCTAAACAATATAAGTTTGGTATGACTATCAAAATTTGAAGATTAAAAATGTTTTGTTTGAGAATCCTTTAAGAGACCAGTTGCTTAAAATATTTAATTGAAAATTGTAGCGAGCGGTAATACTGGCGAACCGGCTGGTCGCCAAAGGCGGCTAGTATTAATATAAAAGCAAAATAGTTTAATCCTGAACCATGTATCAGCTGGTAATGTAATAATTCTCAGTGATAATATATTTTTTAAAGAATGAAAAAGTGTATTCATTTTACAATACATTATTCAATTTGAAAATAATTTTTGCACTCAAAAATACTAAGTAAAAGTGAAAATTATTGTATATAACGATACACACACACAAAAACCCCCCCCCCCCTAGCTTTTTACTAATTTCGTGAATGATAGCTTCCGTCTAGAGCGAGATACTTTCCCAAAATGAATACCGGCGGAAGTAATTACAGTATATAGTTTGATTAAGTGAAAAACGGAATTCTTAAATGAAAAATGGTGAAAGTTTTCACCGAATGCTTTATTATTCTGTCATAACAAATCTAGATAGATTATATTCTCTGATAGGATATTCACCGTTATTTTTTGATGATATGCCTGTCAAATCAACGAATTTTGTATTTCGGAAATATTCTGCATTTTGACTTGCACAATAGTAGAAGTTTCAAACATAAATATATATTGCATATTATCTAGATGAAATTTGATGTATAAGATGGTCTTGTGAATTATGTGATGCCTAATATGGTATGTCAGATCTGAGGAAAAATAGCTTTTAGGGGATATAATTATTTATTAGTGATATATGTACTGTTATTTTGAAATAGTTAAAGAAACGGAAATAAATTAAAAGAGATATACTATTAAATTTACAAAGCATTTTTTAAAATTTAAGGAAAAGTTGGATATAATTCTCAGAATTTATTTAGATTGACATATTTTGAGATCTAGTTATTATTGAGAATTGGGAAGAAAAATCAAATAACTCTTTATTAAATTTAAAGGATTTATACAATAATCTTTAAATTGAGAGAGTATGAGTAAAATGAATATAAATGCTGGAGTCTTTTAAATAAAAAAGTATGATAAAGATTTCTTCGATAGCATTGAATCGCCTTCTTAAAATTGAAATTTTAAATATTTAGGCAAATGAAACAGTACTTAAAATTATATTATGAAGCTAAGATGCTGCAAAAACTGTCGTAACTGGCTCCTATCTAATAGACAACATAAAAAAAAAATGTCACTTTTGATGGTATGAGTTAAAATCTGAAATTTTGGACATTGGGCAAGAAATTATGTAATAGTATGATGAAGAACAGGAGATGTCTGAGAAGGACAGCTCTCTTTCCTTTATATTCTCTTAATTAGGACGTAATAATGAAACATGAACTGGAAAAAGAAAAATGTGATGGAGGGAGAAGATGAAGACGACATGCAGACAAAATTATTACATGAGTAGATGTAAACGAAAAATTACTCTGTATGATTCACGAAATAATGTTCATTTATATCATTAAGATATTATGATTTTCATTTTATGCACGGTGAATTTTTAAAAATCCGACACAACAATTTTGGAAGCAGGCTAATATTCGAAGTTAGTATATACCTTCACTCTAAGCAATGCGTATCTTTCAAGTGATAACGTATATGGTAAATTTAAAATTGCGATTAATTTTGTTTTTCTGGAATATAAAACTATGGGTATAAGTTTTAATAATAAGAGGAAAGCTGCATGAGTTTTGTAATTATTTCTTCGACTGTGGAAGACATAAGAAAATGTGCAGATTGTTTGAAATTTGTACAAAACATCAAGAAACACAAGTAGGTAAATTATACACTGATGTGTAAAACTTAAGCAACAGGTATGTTTTTTGCCATAACTTCACGAGAAATCATCTGAGAGACATAAAATTCAGCAATGAGATATAGCATTTTGTTCTGAAAGAATGACGAAAGCATAGTTGCGCAGAAATGAATACAATGCATACAGTATGGAATCAAACAAAAAAAAGAATTGAATTATTATTGAACTCATAGTATCGTTACACATGATTGTCTGTCCAAGAGGAAGAAAAGCAAGCAGATGTTCCTTAGTATGGGATATGCCCTCCCCTTACTGCAATGGTTGCTTCGCACCGTCTCCCCATACTCAGCAACAGATTGTCCAACAGTTCTTGAGGTAAGAGTGCCCATTCCTCAATCAGCATTTCTTTAAGTTGTCGGGTGTTCCCAGGAGGATGTAATCGTGCCGCAAGGCGTCTCCCCAAAGCATCCCACACATTTTCTATCGGATTTAAATCAGGGGAGCACGCCGGCCAATCCATTCGAGTGATATCTTCACTTTCCAGGAGCTCCTCAACAGCATGAGTCCTGTGTGGCCGTGCATTGTCATCAATAAAAACGAAGTCTGATCCAATGGCACCTCGGAACAGACGCACATGGGGAAGGATCACCTCCTGACAATAGCGATCTCCAGTTACAGAACCTCTTTCGAAAACGTGGAGCTCAGTCCGCCCGTTCATCATGATGCCTCCCCAGACGACAACTCCAGGACCACCGAAACGGTCTCTTTCCGTGATGTTACTGGGATGAAACCGTGTCCCGACCTCTCTCCAAATCAACTGGCGTTGGGAATCGCTTGTGGCACTAAAACGACTCTCATCTGTAAAGAGGACACGATTCGATTGATGAGATGTCCAATTTTTGTGCTCCCTGCACCACTCTAAACAGTGCCGCGGGTGGGAAACTGTCAAAGGGATGCAGCGCTCAGGACGGCGGGTGAATAGTCCACCTTTGTGAAGGCGTCTGGACACAGTAAAACGTGACACTTGTCGCCCCGTTGCTGCACACAGTTGCTGAGCAATGGCGCTTGCTGACTGGTTTCGGGTTCTTTTCGCCTGCAGGACGATATATAGGTCATCCACTGCAGTTGTTTTCCTGGGGCGGCCACCACCAACCTTTCCAACAGCTGCACCTGTGGTTTGGAAGGCTTTCCAAGCGCGCGAAACGACACTTTTGTTGATTCCGAACTCTTCAGCTACACTGGTCACACTACGCCCCTCCTCCAGCTTTCCGATCATTCTTCCACGTGTGAAATCGTCCAGGTGATTTGTGCTAGCCATATTTCACGAATTAACTCACGTGCACTTGCAGAGAATGTCTTTAATTGCGTCTCCGTCCTTCCTTTTATTGTAGTGTTGAGTTGCGCGCGCCTTCCGCACGTGTTTTGCGTACGCTCACGTTGCCTGTGACGTTTTGTTCCTGATATTTTCATACGCATGACCTTTCTCTTGAATTACGTGTTCATTGTACTGATCGCAAGAACTCCTTTTCTGCAATTTCATGGCTATCTGCTTAAAATTTGCATTGTTGCTTAAGTTTTGCACACCAGTGTAGAAATACATATTCAATTGTTCTAAAAATCTCGTTTCAAGAGTTGGCAAAATTCCATTCAGTTTTCAAGATTTAATTCGAGAGATTCAATTTTGTATTGGCATACAATATATAAAACGTAAGCGTTCTAAAGGCACACTTTCTATATAAACTGTTTAATTTGTCTTTGTCTGTTTAATTTGCCATGATCTAGAATGTCGCTTTTTTAAAATAACAGTAGGTACATATTTAAAAGGAAGATAGAAAATTGTGAGCAATGGAAAGCAAACGCATTTCGCCATGTTTCGTATTATAGAAATTTAAAGACTTATTTAAGTTGCAAAAACTAGAAAATGAGTTTCCTTAGAAAATTTTATTGTTAGGACAAGACAGTTGGAAGTAAAGAAATTGTATTTACGAAGTATACAGAAAATAATTCCTGAGTATCTTTGGGAATTTATTTCTCTTCTGCCCAAATATCCCTTTGTGATGCTTGCAGGAGATAAAAGATGCAAAAAAACGAATCGGAATGACGTACGTAATATCGCAGGGTCCAACGTTTCGTCTAAATGAGCTACATTAAAAGGAAAAAAAAAGACAGAAACAGCAATACGTTAGTGTAGCACAAATCGTTTTAACAACTTTTACATTGGCAATTAACTACATATTATAGAAGGTGTTAGAAATTTCTATTAGAAGCAGTTACACAGACTTCACAGCAATGACACGGAATGTTCTGGAAGATGTCTGTTCCTTATCTCACATCTACCGGCAGCTACAGAGACATGAGCAGGGGGTCTTGTACACCAAGACTTCATTTGAACCCAGCAGAAGAATTACAGGTATGACAGGGTCGGAGATCTATCAGGTCAATGAAACAGACAAATATGACCTATCCAATGTAGTCCAAATGTAAGGCTGTCATTGATGTATTGTGAGAGGGAAGAGTCCCATCATGCTGGAACACTTATGCGGCTTAACGAAAAGAATATGTGATTTTTCAAGAAGCCCAGGCAACCCTTGTGGTAGAAAGATGTCCTACCGTTCAGAAGAGGGAAGGGAGGAGTCAGATGGTACAGTTCAGTGAGGTAATCTCCAAAATACCAACAATAACTGACAGAGAAATGAAGTTGAGAAGCACGTAGTCGGCTACCATTGGGGGCTCTTCAAAGTTCAACAATGGGCGTTATGCTAAATGAAGGTTACTACTCTTGCGAAATTTACCTCATCCTTGAAAAACACACGGCCAGAAGCATTCTATTTTTAGTATTCTATTGAAAACATCATGTAGCCAGTCTCAGGTATTGATGATTCTTGGACTCCGATGATTTGAAGCATTGCAGGTGGTGTGGACGGATTTGGTTTGTGAACAGTATCCACCAATGATGTGGAAAAGATCATTTATGACGTGGAAAGACCATGGAGGGAGAAAGGGCAAATTATTTCAAGCACTCGTATTTAAATTGCCTTCTTCCAGACATGAGATATTTTTTTCATTCCCTGGCATCTTCGTCGTTCGATTCATGGTAACTTTTGTTAAATTAGCAGTTTCTCATAATCTTTTGAATATATGTGCTGGAAATATTCTTGATACATGTGCAGAAAGGCACGTCTTTTATAATACAATCTGTAGCTCTATATGCTAGGTCCATGTCAGTCAGTTCAACTTTCTTATACTCATCCATCCCACTGTCTTTGGAATCAGTAAATGTTGATTTCACGCAGGATTGGTGTTCAATCGACCTGCTATTCAACGTTTTCTAGCACATGTCGGACCAACAATGCTATGTAATTCCAATTCATCTTTGTATTCCCTACACCTTCTGCTTGTTTAAAGACTGGCAGTGAAACAGTCTGTACAAATGGAATTATGAAATTAGAGTTTTTTTTTTTTTTTTTTTACCTGATTTTAAAGCATTATAATTACGTAACAGTGAAATATTTAAACAGGAAATGCAACCAACTAATATTTTTAAAATATAATTCTTAATTTATTGTGATCATAGTAAATACGAAATATTATTTTATATTAAACCATTTGTCAGAAAACAATTGCTTCTATCAAAATGTCTTCATTTCTAGAAACTAATTTTGTGAGAAAATAGTAAAAAAAATAGCAACAAATAAATGTGAAATATTAAATTACGAAATATTACAGTTAGCGAAATTCATTTTTCTTTTTATTTACATACTTTTACTCCGAAGCGAGATTTTTTTGTATACTTCTATCTCTCAAAATTGAACTTTTTTTCCTCAACTGCAAATTAAATCTGAATTGAAAATCGTCTGCAGAAAAAGACGACGCAATTTTTTAAAAATAATTTTATAGAAAATTGCAAAGACGATATTTAATTAAAACATTTTTTTAAATAGTTTTATAATTTCTTTCTTGAATAGCTTAGTTACCATTTGCAAATATTTTTTATAAGATTTATTTTTTTAAATTCCTGAAATACTTTTTTAAATAAACGTGTTCTTTAAAAAAAATTCAACACTTCGAATTCTTTTTAATCAGCTTATTCTGTGATATTCGTAATTCTTATTCAATACATCGTTTAGTTTAAAGATTGGATTTTGCATGTGCTGATTAGTAAAAAATCTTTACAAGTATATAATTTCCTAATTTCTTTTTTGCCATTTCAGATAGAGAAATTCTGCATTTCTTCTAAAAATATGTTATTTTGTTTTAAAATAGAATTGTGAAAATGGCAGGGTCTTCAAAAGGGAAAATTCTTCTGTCCATAAAAGAAATTTAGTCTGAAAGCAGCTTAATAAAATTAAAAAGTTAATCTTAAAACAAGCTGTAAAAAAAGCACAATATTTTTAAGCAGCACGTTGCATTTATTCAAGAGATAGAGTTCATTTATAACATAATAAGAATATGTCATTCCATGAATTCAGAATATTGAAATGCTAGATTTTAATAAAGAGAATTATTTTGGGTGATATTATCATCTTGAACCTTAGTTAGAAGACGAGGACAACACTTGAAATGGCTTCCCTCTGTACAGATATTTATGCTCTACCAGTATTAGAATATTTGTACCAGTTTATTTAATACATATTCTTGACAACCTTGGATGTTTGGTGAGATCGTATCTCGATACTTTGATTCTCCTCTGCTTTCGTTGAGATTTTGACTCCATATTAAGTTAACATTTAATACATGGAAGCTCAAAATTCCTGGTGGGATGTGGAAATTTGGAGTAGGGTTTCAAGCTAAAGCTAAATGTAGATTCAATTTCTATCTATCAGCTGCAATATATCGATTATCGATACAGAAGTTAATAGGTGCAATGGAAGGATATCCTAAGAAAAAGTACAATTAGTAGTGGAGGAGTTAGGAGGTGAAAAGCTGTCAAAAATGGTATCGAAACGTTATGATGTTTGATGTTTCTTTGACGTTATGATATTTCTTCACCGTAAAACAAACATACTAATTATTTGTGCTCAGTTTATACATCATAAGTTTTTTTTTTAAATTCTAATCATTCGTATTGTGTAAATTATTAACAAATTTTAATTTCTTACGGTGCGATCTTTTAGTGTTACCTATTTTAGAATAATTGTTAATTTTTTGTGGTACTTTTCGGTTAGCCGGGCAAAAAAGTCGTAGCCTTAGCTTGTAAGCAAGCTTGCGCAGGTGTTGACGACATTTTTCTTCAGCATAAATCCAAACTATTTGGATATCTTTCGTTTGTGCCCAGTTAACCAAAATGACTTTAAAAAACAAAAACAGAAGTAATAGGTTTCGAATAACTGGGATAGGAGTTTGAAATAATCTTTAACAAGACTGAAGACTAGTTCAACAGCTCTATGTCTAGCCAGAAATATTTCTTTTCATGTAACGCTTTGGTCAACAATCAACAATCGTCGATGTGCCAATTGTTGGTTGGTGCGATGTAACTTTCCCGATTTGTACAATCGCAAGATAACATGTTTCAACGTTCTATCGCAAAGATAAAAGTAGTATTCTTCTTTAACTCTTTTTAACCCAAATGAAGCAATAAATTCTCTCAGTTATTACCTTTCAGCAACAGTTGCCTTCAATCACAAATAGTCTGACGTTTTAAAGAAAACCATTTTGGGCTTTTGGTGTTGAATCACGATAAGTATATGTGGCAGTTGCAGCATATAAATTATTGTTGTTTCTTATGGAACTTGTTATAGAGAAGCCCGCTGACGAAGTCAGAGATTTTAAGTCGAGAGAGCGTCTCTTGTTTCAGTAGCACCATCTAGTGCCAAGAGTGCGTCTTAGCCACTCATGCATCACATTCACTTGCACAATCCCTTTAATTATAGTGGGGCACATTCACACACCTCACAGATAGAACACAGTTGAAGAAAAACCATGCCCAAACTGGGACTCGAACCCGAAACCACAAATCACGGGGAAGACGTGCAACCCCTATGCCAGGACGCCGGTGCATATAAATTGTACTTTTATCTGGTTCTAAACTGGGGTCATTTGATCATTACGTTATTTTGGAGTACAAACCATTATTTTTTTATATGTAGAAATTAGCTTTGATGTACGCAATATATTTTAAATTAATTTTCACATGCATTCATTTTCAGGCCACTACCTACAGTTCTTGTTGCGAGCAGCTATCTGCTTCACTTTTTCAGCGGGAAGGAAACACTCTTGAGTGCACTGCAAGTTCAAAAATCCCCGCCAACCTATCTCACTGCGGTATCGACTGGGGCCATAGTTGTTGTTTAGTGTTTTGCTCAGATAATGTAAACCACGATGCCTGTTCGTATTTTAAACCAGACTCATCCATTCATCACCTTTCCTCTTTCGATCAAGTAAGTTTGCTTCTGGTAAAGACATTCCTATCTTGTTTTGTTGGCTCTATGTATCACATCTTAGAAAATATTATTAGAGCTGAGCATTTAAACGTGCGATTGGGGATTTTAATTTGCTTACATTCGTCACTGTAAACAATATGGATGAAAAAACAAAGAGCTAGTAAATAATACATCTGCATCGTTCCAGTCCTATTACTTGGGTTTCTATCTATGATTTGCAAATCCAACTAAATCCATTTACAATTTTTTAATGTTAGAAAGCGTAAAGAAGAACAAACATCAGAATTGAATATAACGATGCAAATCATACTTAGTGATAGGAAATAAATATTTCAAGCCCTAAGGTTAGGAAAGAGGCATTATTTCAGAGTTTTACACTAATTGACTCTGCGTTCTTGTAGTGCATGCGTTGGCGCAATTTTTTTTACCAAATTGCGCTAGACATATAGTTAAAATATCCAAATTATAAGTAAAAGTCTACGATAAAAATAACTGCCATCAAACGGCACTTAAAAGAAAGTTACTTAAGTGTGAAACTCTGATTTTCACACGATAAGTAGAAGTGAGGAATGTTAGGAGATAAAAAGCGGTATTAAAAATTAAATACATCCATAAAAAATAATGGCTCTAAAAGTTAAAAGATATTTTCATGTAGATGTTTTCCCCACTAAGTCTAACATGGCTAGTGATGAAGATTAAAAAAGGATGGACTGATTATTAAAATTAGAGCACTCTGTCAATATAGAATTAAGTATAAATAATTACAAAAATTATTATAAAGCTGTTGTGAAAGTTTTGACAAAAATACTCAAAATTCTGCGTTGATGCAAGAGGCATCAAATTGCAACTCACGAGATTAATCTAGATTTCTGTTTGGTTCATATTTTTAGACCTCCTACTTAAATGCATACCTCCTACTTATATGCATCTTCAAAAATGAGATTCTTCACAGAAAGTACCTAGTTGAGTATTGCATAAAAAAATCTCCATCCTTATTGATTCATTTAAAAAGAAGCAACGAAAAAAGAGCATGGACTAGAAATGAAAGCAAGATGAGAACAGAAGAGAAAAGGAAAAAATTAAGAAGTCTAGAAATTTCAAAGAAAAAAATCCAAAAGGGAAAATAAAGACAAAAATGGTGGAAAAGAAGATTTTGAAGCGAAGACTTTATAGAAGTTATAGAAGAATTGTAGAAGTAGTTATAGAAAAGATTATATAGTAGAATATTAATTATGTATTATATTATAGTTATTATATTATCATCTTGTAAATCATTGTTACGGTCATTTTGGACAGACAATGTAATTTTGAACAATAGCCTAGTGACGAAAAGACTCTTTCCTTTCTCATAACAACAGTGAAGTTGTATACTCCTGAGTGATTGAAAATTCGCTTACACGCCGTTTCTTCGGAAAGATGGATTTCAAATCAAAACATTTCAGCCTAGAAGCCAAAACATTACGCCACGTCCAGCAATTCTGATGAAGGGGAATAGGTTAATTGTTTAATTTGGATACAAAATATATGCCGTAGGAAGTAGTTTTTTAAATTTTAATATTACTGTAAATCACTTGATATAATTTATAGCCATTATGCTAAGTGATAGCTATTATCAAATGCATTATATACTTTAACAAGTCGAAAATAACAAAAGTAATGAGGATATAATTTTAAATATTATCGTTTTTATTGTCATTATTACTCGGATGTTTGTTACAACTTGCCCTCTGTCCGGAGCAAATTGTATAATTCCACAAATTATGAACGAAGTATTTCTGGAGCTAAAACCCAAAAAATTGGTGAATTTTTTTATTTATATCATCTAATCACCTAATTGAAGATGAGAAGCTTCCGTCATGGTAGTTGGTTCTCCACACCTTGGTGGGTATACGAAAAGGTGTTAGTCTGCCTTCTCCCATCTATGACGGGACGCACTTCCTTAGGGAAGGGTTGTACCGTGGTCGGTAATGGCATTTTGGACTAAACCAAAGTTCCCGACAGTGTTGCTGTAGCGGTGGTCTGATTATTCAGTTTTTTTTATCCGTGTGCCTTCGAGGAGGGTCAGAGAGTCAGTGATATGACTTATGCATATCATGAATGAATAATTAAGATAGGAAAAGTCATAAGCAAATAATCTCAAATACGAATTAAAATATCAAATTTTTCCCACAACGTTTTGCAATTAATTCCTATTTCTCCAATAGTTATTTCCACCATTTCTAACAAATACGTAGTTTCTGACACTATGTTCCATTTCATTTTGATTAACGCGCATTTACAACCCATTCAATTGAGTATTTAACTGGTCATTAATTCTAAAAATGATTAGTAAAAATATTTTGGGATTGAGTCTAATATAAGGAAAGCAACTGGTTTGACTTGTTCAGAGATTCGGTAAAGCTCTCATCGTCCGCAGATTGCTATCAGAATTGATGAATTTAATTGCAATTATTCTTCCCATTGTTTTAAAAAGTGTTAATCATAGCATTCTTAACTAAGATTCCTTCATATATTTTAAACGGCAAACTTAGGATATTTTTTATCAAACTTTTTTTCAGTTTAACTATTAAACACTTACCAAATCCACTACCTATTTAATAATAAATTCTTAACCTTTAACAATTTTAAATTGTTTTTTATAAGAAATATAATGCACGTTTCATCGTACATTTATGCAAAAAATTGGATTCCAAGAATCTATTTTAATTAATAGTTTCAACAAAAGATGGCACTGCAATCATGTTTCGAATTTGCATTGAAATCGCTGAAATAATTCGTGCACTCTTACGCGCTAAATTAATTTTCATGAGCTAATAAGGAAAAACGAAAGAAAAAAAAAACTCATAATATTTTACGAAAAGTATGCATCTTAATATCCAAGAAGATTAATTTTGTATGCTAATGAGCCGTTTTTAATTAAAGAAATTAGATGAGAGAAAAATTAAAAAATATCTTTTTTTTTTAAGTAAAACTTGTTGAGTTATTTTGCCCATAGAAAGGCTACGAAATGAATTTAGAATTTAATGAACTGCATTAAAAAGACATTTTTTCTAATAAAGATTTGCTTGAAATAGTTTTGTTAATCATTTTTCATTTCATAAACAATAGTTAGCAAAAAATGCTTTGCTTGGCCTTTCTCATAAAAAGTTATATGCGAAAGATTCCTAATATAAAATTTAAAAAATGTGAGTTTTATAAAGGAAAAAAATATGCAAATCATGAATATAATATAAAGTAATATGTGCAACCGCAACCTAGTAATAGTTTTAATTATTTGCTTCTGCCTTGTATATAACTTCTAAATGGAGCTCAAATGTTCTTGCAATCATGTCCTGTAAACTTTTACTAATTGCCATATTAGGTGCCGTTGGAATTATATGACCATATAGAAAGCCAATCGACTGTTTATGAACGGGTTTTTAACATAGCAAACCAGTTCATTTTATTAATAAAACTGGAATAAATAAATACAAGATCAAAAAATCAAATATTTGAATGAAATTCGATAATTTATGATTAGAAGAAGAATTTTTAAATTTTAATTATAAGATGATATATTTAATATTTAATAACTGCTATATAGTTTCGATTTCTGTTATTCAATGGTAAAATTATGTTGTGAACTTAAAAATACTGAAAATATATTGGGAAATGTTAACGATTTGAGTTTTATTTACATTAAAGAAGATATACTCTTTCTAAAACACTCATTCTGCAAATTCTATTAAAAATATTTAATTAGGGTAAATTCACAATAACTTTTTTCTAATCTATGTGGGAAAATTTGTAGAAGAAAATATTTTATTTTTGTTATATCGCTAGACATAGAAATCTGATGTTTAAAAAAAGCTGCACACACACACACACACAAAAAGTACCTTTGCAAAATATAGTAATATTGTAGCTCAATGATGTTTCTCGCATAATTCATTTATTTTTATTTTAAAAATTACCCTTTATTGCACAAAATATATAGGCTAATCGTGGTTTAATAATTAATATCTAAATCATTTGAAATAAGTATATAATTATAGAAGCATAAAATGGTTTAATGACATAAAGAGTTATGTTTATTTTTTCCGAGTCAATACTTTGCAAAAAAAATTTCCAAAATTAAAATTTTTATTAAGTCCATTATTGCATTAGTCGAATTTCATGAAATATTCTTGGCACATTAAATTCAAGAATAAAAAACAAACATCGCTCATTTGCTATCAAAACTAAATTAATTTTCGTTTTAAATTTCATTTTTTTAGACGAAAAACTGTTAATTCACACAAACGGATTCTTTTGATTGAATGATCTTTTTAGAAGCAATGTTGAAAAGGTTTAAAATCATCTAAAATTGTGATAATCAAAGTTTCACTACCTTCTCATTTCACTGACAAAAGGATCCTTATTGAAATCACCTTAATTTTTGTGACCCTACGTTCTGTAATAAAAATAACTTATTTCGGCATTTCTGACTGCCCTTAACGTTTGCCTCAACAATTTAGGAACAACTCTCAGTAGCACACATACAATTTACAATATATTTTGACATTAGACAATATTTTCAATATAAAACAATGCTTTAGATTGAATGATGTAATATCACACTATTTCGGGTAACAAGCTGTGCTACTCGTGACTTGAATACAAAGTAAATGACCTGCATACATTATTTACCTTTCTGTAAATAAAATAGCCAGAGATTTCATAGTGTGAGATAAAATAACTGAGAATTCAATTTTCCGCCACCTTCAGTTTGGGAGTTTGGAAATTACGCTTTCAGAGCAATATCGTATTTGTTAAAAGTTTATTATAAAACATGCGATGCACAATTTCAGGCTATTTTATTAACGGAAAGGTAAATTATGTATTCAGGCTCCTTACTTTGGATGCAAGTCACAAGCAGCACAGCTTGTTGCCCGAAATTGTGAGATATTACATCATTCAATCTACAGCATTGTTCTATATTGAAAATATTGTCTAATATCAAAAAATATTGCAAATTGTATGTGTGCTACTCAGAGTTGATTCCAAATTGATGAGGCAAACACTAAAGGCAGTCAGTCATGCCGCAACAAGTTAATTTTACCATAGAACATGGAGTCTCAATAGCTAAGGCAATTTCTATAAGAAATCTGCATATATAACTTACCTTCCTGTTCATAAAATAACGTGATATTGCGCATAGCCTGTTTTATAATAAATTCTTAACAAGAAAGATATTGCTTACAAAGTGTCATTTCAAGATGGTAGAAAATTGAATTCTCTATTAATTGCAGTTGAAGACGACTTAATTAAATCATCGATAGCATATTTCTTGAAAATCGCTGGTAATCAGAGCACGATACTTATGAATATCATTAACTTTTGGAACGTGTCTTAAAGTTTTGAAAGCTAGATTATAATTTGCTTTTTTAATTCACAGATTTTTCTTACGCAAGGAACAACAAATGCGATTATGGAAATTTTCTATGTGCCGCTTTAGAAATCGGTTCCTAAAATTAGTTCTCTTTAACCTCAACGAGAGATTGCGAATGACCTCTTAGTTTTAACTTTTAAGGTATCTGCCTGGGTTGACAAGTCAGTTTTTGATTAAAAATCACAATTTTTCTTAATTATTTCCTTTGAATGACCAATTATTTACGTTTCCAAATCTGTTTTTGTTTCGTTTCTATGAGTATCATATCAGAAGATATAGATGTTACTTTAAATCAACATTAACGAAAACGAAAGTAGTACTGAAATAACCGGAAGTCAGTTTTTTTGTGCTTTAATATCATTAATATTCACTGTTTAAAATTCTCTAAAGGTTCTGTTGTGAAATGTGAATGTGTAGGGCATGTTCAAAAGCTAGTGGTTACTCAATTGAGAACTTTAAAAAAATCTATTATAGGTCTCGTGGGTAAAGGACACTTACAGACAATGTCATTAATAAATTACAAAACTATTATGGAGTTGAAATAAGATCCATTGTTGATAATTTATTACAGATTAAAAGTGAAGCACTTGCTGCATATGCTCATGTTTGTTCCAGTAATAAAAAGTCAATGTATGGACAACGCCCAAAAGGAAAGGATTCTTGGTGCAAATACCGACGTGCACTTTTAGATGGTAGAAATATAAAGACTCAAGTATAGGACTCCCAAAAAATATTATGAATATTATTAAGCCTACATATATTAAATTATATGACCAAATTCTTCTGAAAAAATGCCTTCATGGGAAAACAAAATGTTAATGAAACTTTGAACCGTCTATTATGGACAATTATTCCCAAAAATACGTTTGTTGAGTTGAAAACTTTGCGTTTAGGAACTAATATAGCTGTGTTGTTATTCAATTATGTTTTTTTTCTGGCATAATAGACATTTTTAATGAATTGGGTATTATTCCAAGTCACTGCATGCTAGCACAATACAGTAGCTTCGACAATGAGCGAATTGTTGCTGCCAAAAGACATTCTTTGCGTGTTACAAAATTGTCCAGAAAAATAAAATGGGCTATCAGAAAGAGAAAAAATTAATAAAACAGAGAATAAGGAAGGCATTTGCTACAAAAGGTGAATTTTAAGTGTTTAAAATGAAATATTATTTCAGATGTATACTAATAAAAACTTTAAATGCATTTTTTAAAGAATATGTTTTTTTTGTCAAAATTTTACTACGCAAAACATAGTTTCACAAAAACGTATGGATATATTTTCTTGAAATTTTGTATATACATTACATAAACATTATGAAGGCAATAAACTAAGGATTTAGGTCTAATGTTAATAGTCTTTGATTTATTGCCAGTAGTACCTATGATTTGTACAGTATTTTTACCATAAAAATGCTCGAATACCCATAACTTTTTTTCATTTGTATATTTTTCTTAGCTTTTAGTTCATTGCCTTTATAAATACAATAACTATGTTGTGTAGAAAAACAATTTAAATTGAAGAATTTGAATTTAGTGTAGAGTGTTTTGCGTGTTGCTCGAATTTCATCAAATTTTACCTAAAATACCTCAATTTAATTAATTAAATTATTTTTAAAT
The DNA here is from genome assembly GCA_026543865.1 of Argiope aurantia. Taxonomy (NCBI): domain Eukaryota; kingdom Metazoa; phylum Arthropoda; class Arachnida; order Araneae; family Araneidae; genus Argiope; species Argiope aurantia. The sequence continues at coordinate 254,197 of JAPMOR010069153.1, read as the reverse complement.
TTTTCTGATTAATGTTATTCATTGTTTTGAGTCATAATCATCAAGAAAATATACTAAAATTGATAATCGAAGGATTTTTTCAAAATGTGAATCCGAAACCAGGCAGATACTTTAATCCAATATCTGAAAAGTCAGATGAATTTCCGGAGTTAAAGATCAATAAGGAATATTATCACGAAGATGTAAAGAACTACGTCGTTAGGTTAAACAAAACAAACAATTTATTAGGACGAAGCAACTCATAACAGCACCAGACTGAGAACTCACCCATCACTGATGGGGCTCAACTTTTATGTACATATATAGAATGTTCGAAAACGACCCAATTTTGAATATTTACGAAATAACCTTTAGAACCTTTCAGATCTTAAATAAACATTAACAACATATAACATTTTAATAAAATAATTCCAGTCTTTGGATGAAAAATCGTATAAGTTTAAAATATGATCGCGCGATTAGGATAATCCCAGAATCGATATTTTACTCTCAAAATGTCCTGGTTAGTGATGCATTAAACTAGTAAAAACTTCAAATACCAATATTATAATGCTAATATTTTACCACCAGAAAGCATTTTGGATATCATAAAATTGAACTAGGACTATATGATGAAAATAAACTCTTAGTCGGCATTCTATTCGCTAATTTTGCGCACCAATAACCTACTAAACTAAAAACCAAAATTTTGCCACTATAATAATGCTTATTCTGTATTTAACCAGAATACTGATTGTATAAAATATAATATTTGTCAGATAAAGAATAGAATGGTGACCTTTTCATTTTTGATGTATTACCGAGTGAATTTGTTGCATTTTTGTAATTCAGACAAGTCTGCCTTCCGCCTTTTTGAAACATTTTCCCAACAGAAGAATAAATGTTTAGGAAATAACAGGTTCCTTCTATTGGGGAAATGTCACTTTGGAATTTACAAGAATACGAACAATAATATTGAATTTCGTAATTTGGACCATTCAAGCTAACAAAAGTCAAAAGATTCTTTTTGTGTCGTTGCCTGTGAGATTTTCTCCAACGCCAAGCAACAAATGTGCCTCTGATGTAGGTTACTTTCATACGATGCATGCATTGCACTGAAATTTGAAATCGATTCGTTGAATGGGATGAAGGCTTATGAATTGTCTGAGGTATTAGTGCTTCTCTTTTGTGAGAATGTCTATTTTAATTTTTAGGCTTTATCCTAATGTTTGCAGAACGATTTACATTTTTAGGTTAGCAATTCCTATTAACTACCTAAAGGATATGAATTAGTCTTGGGTTTAGAAGTTCCTGTTTTGATTTAAAGAGTAAGACAATAGATGTAATAGATAGATAACATATAGACAATAAATAACAGAAAAATAGATAATAGATAGGCAATAAATAAAAGACAAATAATGGATAGACAGATAAAAATGCCATATAGATAATATATAGATAATAATATACAGGTAATAGAAGACGATAAATAATAGATAATTAATAATAGATAGAGTGATGGATAGAGAGATAATGGATGGATAATAGACAGACAATAAATAATAGATAATATTAATAAATAGATAATAACATATAGATAATAGATAGATAAATGATAATATATAGATAATAATAGATACATAGATAGATAATTGAGAGATAATAAATAATAAATAAATAATAATAATAGATATATGGATAATAGATTGACAATAAATAGTAGATAGATAATAAAATAGAATAAATAATAATTATAGATAGATAATATATTGACAATAAATAGTAGATAGATAATAATAGATAGATAGATAATATATTGACAATAAATAGTAGATAGATAATAATAATAGATTGATAATACAGGACATATAATTGATAATACGTAATACGTACATTGATAATATGTAGACAATAGATGCATTTAGGACAACAGGTGTAGACTATGATGTAGAGATTCTTATAATTAAGAAATACAAATTATGAGTTTTCAGATAAATTTAAAAATATCAAATATAATGGAAAACTTGAACTTGAAAAGAAGAAGGATATTGGGATTTATAGCATCAATGGCTGTTATCCATATAATGGAAATCTTCATGTTTAATTGAAACACTTGTCTTGAAATATATTTAATTAAGATTGCCATCTTTATTGAGACTATTATCATAATGATGAATTATATTTTCTGTTTAGATATCGATGAAAGATTTTATATTGAATGATATTTAAGCGATAACAGCTTTATCCCAACATTGTCATCATAAATTCTCGTGATAGGAAGGAAATTCTTGAACTCGCAAATATTTGCAAATCTGATGAGGAAAGATCTATTGTTTTGTGAGGGAGATAGGAAGAAATATTGGGTATCTGAGAATTCTTGGGTAAATTTATGTTAAAGATTAATTATGAGCCATGGCATTTCTTCGGTGCTACATATAACTAACATGGTCCATTAAGCTTTATTTTACAACATAATTAGTTTTCTGAATCCGATAGATAGTGCTATTTGTGGTTTAATTGGAGAATTTCACTTAGTATCCATATTATACAATTTTCAAAGTAAATTGAGATGAGGCTAATGTAATTATGTTTTTAAATATTACTTGCTTTAACTTATTGCGAAGTATTTAGGCATTCTGCGTTCTTTTAAAACGAAGTCTTGAACATTTGAACAATTTGTAACTACAGGATGAGCATTCTCATTGCACCTTATGTTGAGTGATCTGATGCGGACAATTGGTAATAATTCAAAAAAATTGGTGCGGTAGAACTTCTGAGATAGCATCGCGGATGAAGTGTCAATTGCTTACGTAGTTTATAATCCGAAAGACTGATATACCTCCAAAACAATATCTAATATATTTCTCAACCTATTATTAACCTATATCCTATTATTATTATACGTTCCTACTATTAATATTAAGAAAGTTATGGCATACTGAAGGTTGAATGAACAAAGAAAAGTAGAAATAAAATTGTTTATTTACGAATTTACAAGATATTTGCAACCAGTGGAAGTTTTGTTCTTAAACATTCTCGAATACGCATGATAAAGATTTTATTTCCCCTCCCTCCCGCATAAAAAAAATAAGGATTTAAGACAAAACTGTGAATGCCATGAATGTTCAGACCTTTATTTTCAGAATCTCGCGTATGAGTGTCTTGTGCTCTCTAGCGTTGTGAAAGAAATCGAGTAAGCATTTTAAAGGCCCTTCTTTTCAACTTAATTAAACCAAGATTTGACACAAAATTACAATTTTAGTAACAAAATATCATCTCATATTTCATTTTTCTAAGTTATCGCATTCAAGTGCATGTTAATGAACAGAATGACAGACGGCCAACTCTTTGGTGAATTTGGCTCAAACTTTGCAACAGATCTGAACTCTAGATTGTAAAACTGAGCATTAAGTTTTATCTATCTAGTTATCATAAGAATCCTGTTATATTGATCTTAGACATATAGAAAAACTTCCTGAAAATATATTTCGCTCAAACTTTGTTTGAGAATAATAAAATTTTATGTAAATTCCACATACTAAATTACTATAATTAAAAGCATTTCTGTATTATCGTATCGCAGATAGATATAATTCCGAAAATGTGTGTTTTTTTTTTACTCACAAAGATCAGAAATATAGGGATTTCCAAAATAAAAATCTCGAGTTCGAAATTTTGACGATTACGATACTTTCTCTTTGTATATTCTTTATATATGAACTTGAAAAAATAACAATAAAGCAAACTAATTTCATTTAGACGACAGAAAGAAGGAGATGAAAATGGTTATTTCCGACCTGCGGAAATAGGAATGCAAGGTAAAATTTTGTTAAACCCCACTTCTTGTAGGTCTATGAAGATAATTAAAATAGCACAAATCCTTTGCCATCATGTTTCATGGTGTAGCGCAAAATATATACTGAAAAGATTTTAGTGGTTACTTGTTATTAGTGGAAGATTGATCATACAATGAAAAAAAAGGGAAAGAAAATTGTTAACCTTATGAGATAGAATCTCAATGCTTACCTTATTCCAACTAATTAATATCTTGTGAGATGAGCTAATTATCCGGAAATTGAACAAACAAGCTTCATTATTACAGAAGAGCACAGAGATTGATACAATCTATCCTGCTTTTCTACTCCTTGGTATTTTATGCTTCTATGAGGCATAATATTCATTCACTTAATATAATTATTTTCTGAAAGAATCTCCTCAATGCATGGAACAAGCATACTGAGAAAGAGAAAAAAGAAAATGCGTCATCTCTGGGATGCTATAAAAATTAAATCAAATGCTTTATGGAATTATAAAAAAAGTGCTTCATGGAACAAAAATATTTTAAATTAAATTTTTGAGTTTAAAAAGCATTTCATGCTTCAAAATGGATTTATTTCAGTGCAATAAAATTGACACATGAGTTAACTGGTATAAAAAAATATTATTCTTCCAGTTTTGTGTGATGTGGAATTACCGCACCCTCATTTTGAACTCTATGAAAACGATCTATGAAATGATATGTAAAATGATGAAACTTTCAAAATTTTGCATCACATAAATACGATGAATAATATACGAAGGGCATCGAGAAAGTAAGTTCCCTACTGCTTGTAAAAAAGATACAAAATATAATTACCTGGAAAGATTTGTTGCAAAAGATGCAGCTATATTTTATCTTTTTCTTAACATAACTTTTCATCACCTTCCTTATTTCACTTGTATTTCACTAAAGTGTGAACTTCTGTTATGCATAGTTTTCTTTCAAAATGCTCCTTTGAGTAATAAAAGTTATTATTATCGTTCTCGTGCACAGTTACCTAATTTTATAATCGTTTTACAAAAGTATATCGTGTTTCCTGCCATTTTGATTGACACTTTCATCATTAATCACGTAATTACCCATTATGCCACACTTTTGAACAGGAGAATAATACAATGATAAAGTATTTTGGTATAGTACCATTGTATTATTCTTTTATGTCTAATTCAATGACTCTTTGCGACCAGGCAGGTAAGTCAGTTGCCTTGGATCGCTAGACTGTGAGGGAGGCTGCAAGCAGGTCCTCTTATAAAACTTTATTTTCCGAACTGCCGAATGAGTAAGTTTGTAAAAAATACAAATGCCATGAATGCTAAAGTATAATGATTATATTAACACCTTATCAAATAAAATTGGTCATAATTTTAATATATTTTATTACTTTTATTTAGTTATTTGCATATTAAATGCCTATTTCAATAATCTGTGAATGTTTATGGGTATCGAATAACCTGAAGTCATAAAAGATAAAAAGACTAATACTTTTCACGAAGTTAATAAAATAAAAATATACTAACAAAACATAATTAAAAGTGTGCTGAAATTTGAAATTAAATTGCTCAGCTTATTAAAAAAGTGGCATCATAATGTGCATAGCCGAAGGTCACAATTAACAGCAATTCCCTCACTTTCTAATTAGATTACGCTTTCCATTTTAGAAATGTGTTGTACTGATTCTATTAAAATGATACTAATTCTATTCATTAATAAAAAATTTCATTAATTATTAATATCTTTGAATCGAATCATAACTTTTACTTTCTCGTATATGTAGTATGGAGAAAGTATAGGAATTGCCAAAAAATTCGAACTCGAGATTTTGGCGAATCTCCACATTTCAGACCTCTCTGAGTTTGAGAAACACATTTTTGGAAAATGCCCGTCTGTGACAAGATAACCAAAAACGCTTTTAGAAAGACAGACGAAATTCGGTATAAAGACGTTACACCAAATTTGTAAATTTCTGTCAAGTTTTGAGCAAACTCTATTCAGAGCAAGTCGGTCTGTCCGGTTGTTCAAATATAAATTAACATGATATATACAAAACGAAGAGAGTTAGATGAATAAAATTTGGTACATAGATTTACCATCTATAGCAGAGACACTTGTTAAATTTTCAGTAAAATTCAATTAGGGAATGACGGTCTGTCGGTCTGCGTTTACAGAAATAATTAATCGAGAGAACTCAAAAAAGCTATGACTTAATTATATCAAATTTGGTATGTAATTTTGAGATTACAAGTATAATTCGTTGACATATTTTTTGTTTCAATCATTTGCGAAAAAACTGGTCTAAAATATAAATTCTACTTTCGGATACTATTACCAGAATGCCAGGTATTAATTGCCCAATACCTCGTCATAAACCACTCGATAATTTCAGTAAAAATGCTATATTCACACTAAAGATTAATATTTCATAACAATTGTACGTCAATGCTATTCAAGGCCTTTTCTGGAATAATTCCAGAAGAATATGCGTGAAAGTTTTGGGAAGACCATTTCCGCTGCTTATAAATAATTTAATTTGAAATTATAAGCTAAAAAATACCGCAAATCAGTACACGAAAATACACTGGCACTCCAGATCAGATCCTTAATATCTCCTTATCAGATATTAAGAGATTAATATCTGATAAGATGAATTAATTATCATCAAACAGAACAGACAAATACCATTATCGTAAAATAATAGAAGAACGATAAAATCCTTCTTCCAAAATACCTCTAACCCATGGAACACCCTCTTAGGTGGCACAATATTTATTTATCCCAAACATTCTATTATTCAAAAGGTATTTTATTCCATTTTTCCTATTTTCAGCTGCAGCTTCAGCAGCAGCTGCCTACTACCAGGCACGAACAGAATAAGAAAGTGAAAGAAAAAGAAGAAGAAAAAAGGGAAAACGTGTTCCACCACTCGAGACAGAGGCGGCAGAGCAGGTGAGAATTGCTTATTATTCCGTTCTAGTGCTTTGCTGTGGAGAGCGCGGGAAGAGCAGAAGTTTCGAACTCAGTCAGCACTCGCAGAAAATGGCATTTGAATATATTCCGGCACGTATGAGCATATGGTGCGTGATGTTTCCCCATCACGGCGGCAGAGTGACTTTCGGAATGTGTGAAGCTGTGAGAGGAGACCCGTTGTAAAGTGAATCGCAACATCAGCACATTTCGTGGAAATGGGTAGTAAAAGGATTAATTTAAGTTTATGGAAAGATTTCGGAATCGCGAAACCGTTTATGCCTCGTAACGGAATTTGAGGTGCCAGGAGTAAGAATTTGCTATTGCATTGCTGAATAATTTATTCATCACTGGAAATACAATCGGAAGTAATTATTCTTTGAGATAATTCATTGAATAATCATGGAATGTAAGGACACAATTATTATAATTATCAGTTTTCAGAGAAATATTTGAATTTGAGATTTGATGTTTGAATTTGAAAACACATTCGCTGATGATGATGAACGCTTTGGTTGATGTTCAAGAATCAACCAAATCAAAGATGCGGATCAAGTAACATATTTAAAATACAGAGTTTATTAATAAATGACGAAAACTCTAATTTTTGCATTTATGACGATTTCAGTTACTAGGCGTTGAAAAATATCAATCTGATAAAATCATTGTTTTGAAGAAATTCTCATTCAAAAAAAAGAAACATCTTCAATTGAAAATAAATTTATTGTTCATATCTTTCCTATCTATCTATTGTTCATTTCGACGGGAAATTTAATTAGTTTTTATATATTTATTTATTTGTTTTTTTTGTTAGCTAAAATGACAAAAATAAGATTAATTTAATGTACGACCTTTCGCCAACCGTCAAAAAACTCGCGGAAAGTCAGCCATCTTTCATGGCTTCATGAAATGGCAATAAAGGCTTTTAGGTTTGCAATAAAATAGTTTAGCATATACAGTTAGAAATCAAAATTCGAAAAAAAATTAGACTTTGGCAGACGGACATTATTTTTTAGTCGGATTTATGACAACAGTTCTTGAGCTATATTTTCAGGCACACAAACTCCAATATAACTGTTGATAAGGAACTGCGAATAGGTAAAAATACCATAATGTAATAAGGTATATATAAGAGAAAATTATTTATTATATACAGATTAAAAACTGATATGAATTCGAGTTGCATATTTTTAAAATCATCTTGAATAGTCTCATTATTAAATAATATTGGTGCTATTATGGGTGCCTAGAGTCTGGTTGAGATGAGAGAAAGTGAGTTAAAATGTACAGAGATTTATAATAAAAATATACATAGATTTATAAAAGATTTTTATTAATTAATTTTAATAATGAATTTTCATAATATATTATTACGTAATTTGTCACATGCTTTATATTGTTGCAATGAAATTTTAACCAATTTTATAACTTCAAACATTTCAACAAGTCCACCGCGAATATTGCTCATATTTAATTTTAGATAAATCATTTGTATATACATGTCCATTACTTCCCGCCAAGTAGGTAGTATTAAAGCCGTGCTATTTGAATTGCCTTACTGAAAAATCTATTTATTAAGTACATGAATCTCTCTACTGTATGTTATTTACTTTCGTTTTTAAATTTATTTATAGGCAGTTTGCTGAGCTTTCGAAGAAGAAAACTTTTGTAGACAAATGCTTTTGAAGGCATAGATAACCATGTAAAATTAAAAATTAAGAGGAATAATTACATTATTAAATAACATTCCCACATTATTTAATAAATCTTCAAAGTGCCTCTCAGTATTTTTATTCACAATGAGTGACACTATCATTTGTTGCTCTTTTGAGCGTTCATCATTGGGAAGAAGCAGGGATGATCTTTGAAGAAAGGTAATTGTAAGATGGTTTCTGCGTTACCACATTACGAAGGGATTTTAATTTCCTCTCGTTATACTAACCTAAACAGCATTTCTACTTTTTCGTATGCGTAATACAGACAAAGTATAATAATCTTCAAAAAATTCAAACTCGAGATACTGACGAATCTCCGCGTTTTAGAACTCCCCAAATTCAAAATGCTAATTCATTACAAAACGAAAAGCCCCAGACAGATGAAATTCGATAAGAAAAATTAACATCTATAGTTTAGACACCAATCAAATTCTTAGCCACATCTAAAGAGGGATTGACTGTCTGTTGGTCTATACTTTTAGAAATATATTAACGTGATAACTCAGTGTCTCAACGACTTAAATGTATCAAATTTGGTCCGTGATTTTGTGACTAAAGGTGTAGTTTTGGTCAAATTTTTATTTCAATCGGTTGGGAAAAAACCGTCTCAAATGCAAATTCGATTCTCGGATACGATCAATTGCATGCCAGGGATTAATCGCCAAATAATTAATCTCGGATGATATAGCAGATTCAGTAAAAATGCTAATTTACGCCAAAGGTTAGTATTTCGTAACTAGTCTATGCGAATGCTATGCAGGGTATTCTCTGGAATAACACCTTTATTAGAGAATATGGAAGAACGTATTGGGGAAACAACAACACTTGTTACATAGAGAGTAGAAAAAGTTTGTGAAAATATAATAACTATTGTGCTATTTAATGAGAAATAATTAACTTTTACTGTTATTTTATTCTTTTTCTATTCTTTGTTAAGTTTGTATCATTTTATTTGCCATTTTGCAAAACTATCATCCAGTACTTTTGAAATTGCAAACAAAATTAAAAAAAAAATCCGAAAGTCTGTTTGTTATTAAAACCAACGAACCTCATTCAAAATTTTCCGAAAGGAATAACAGGAAAAAGGAATCGTTTCCTTAGAGTGTTAACTTAAAATTATATGATAAACAAAAGAGAAACATCTGCTGATTCTTGAAAAAAATTGTAACAGGCATTTTTGAAGAAAGAAATATACAATCGCAACATATGGATATAAAATATGAAGCTGTGTTTAGTATTTTTACCAATCGCATTTTTTAATTATATTTTGCTAAGGCATTCTCTTCCTTTTTTGTATTTGCCTATTCTTCATCTCGTTTCGTCTGATCGGATGTTCGAATATAATTTAACATGATAATTACAAAACTAAGAGAGTTAGATAGATAAGATTCGGTGCACATATTTAATATCTATTGGGTAGACATCTAGCAAATTCTGAGCCATATCCAGATAAGGGTTTACTGTCTGTCGGTCTGTACTTTCAGAAGCATGTAAACACGATAATTCAAAAATGCAAAGTCATAAATATATTATATGGCTATGGAATTTTGTGATTACATGCTTAATTTTAAATCAAATTTTTTGTTTCAGTCGGTTGAGAAAAACATTTTGAAAATACAAGTTCGATTTTTGCATACTATTAACGCTATACGAGGGATTAATCGCGAAATATTTCGTCAAAGATGACATGATAGATTCAATATAAATGCTAAATTCATGCCAAAAGTTGATATTTCGTTACTCATGCACACCGATGCCATATAGGGCGTTCTCTGGCATGGCATACTTATCAGAGAGTATGCGAGAAAGTTTTGAGGAAACCACTATTTTTGCTTTTTGTTTACTGTTTTTCTATAAAACCTTATATTGCCTAAATAATTTCAAAATATAATATAATCTATCAATCGTTAACATAAAAAATCTAGTATAATTAATTTAAACAGATATTTTCCATTATTTTCACATAAAGGCTCATGTGCATCTAAATATTGATCAAGATGATTTTCATGTTTAATCTTTTATTTCATTTTTTTTTGTAGTGGATTCCTTTCTCCATTCCGAATCGTAGTTTTGGAAACAATAAAAGAAATTGCAGTACTTCAATCCTTTAATCTTTCAATACGGCTTGTGGACAATAATGTAAGTTTTTATCAATTACTGAAATTTACTTTGAAAAAATATGCATGCAATGAGATGTATGGACTTCGTTAAAAGCCATTTTTTGAAAATCTTAACAAAAGGTTTGAGCTTAGATTAATTAATTTTTGTATATATTTAATATTTTTTACTACTTTTTGAGTTTTGAAATCTTTTGATATACAAATGGCGTAACTTTTGTATGATAAAAGCCTTATTTATTGATTCAGGTGTATTAATCTTAACAAAAGGTTATATTGCTCATATCAATTTCCGTTTATTAAAGGTTTATTGCTCATATTAATTTCTGTTTAGCATTTCACAGAATGGTTGCTATAATGCATATTAGATATCTTATTCTTTGATGCAATCATATATTTTGGTATTAATTTAAATTGAGAGTTGAATAATGTTTTTATGAGTAAAATTTCAAAAGAATTAACAATAAAAAGAAAACGCAGAAATCTGCATAAAAGTAATATGCAAAGTAACAACGTAAGATGTTAAAAAAAATAAAGAGAAGAATTTGAAATGCTAAGGAAAAAAAAAAAAAAAAAAAAATGAGTGTCATAATTCAAAATTCAAGTTTCAAAAACATCGAAGAATTAAAAATTCCTTATTATTTAATTCTTTTTTTATAAGCAAATTGCAATTCAGAAAGCTGCAGTTACAATAACTTTCTGAAACTTAATGATATTTTGATTTTTAATATTTCCAATTATCTGATTTTAAAACACGAAAGAAAAAGAGAAACAGGTTCTCACACGCGCGGTCAAAATTTGTTCTACTGCAAATACTCAAATATATTTCAATGTTTTAGGTTTCTTTTTAGAGTTTTAATGCATATTTGCTGATATATTTTTTTGTATTTTGAAAGTTTTATATAAATTGGGTTTTATATAATGGTACATGCAAAAAACAATAAAAAAAATACCGGATTTTTTTAAAAAGAAGACCTTTATATCTTTTAGAATATTTGTGATATGTTTATAAAAATGCATGCACATTTTATTAATATCTAGCCGCCTTTGGCGACCAGCTGGTTCAACAATCTTATTGCTCGTTAAAATTTTGATAATTAAATATTTTATGTAATTCCTACTTTAGTAGTTTCTGCATTAAAATATTTCAAAACTTCAAATTTTGATAGTCATATAATTCACTCATAATGTTATTAAGGCCTTCAGTCATAATGTAATATGTATCTTTCTAATATTCTGTTACCTCCCATAGAATTTATACTTTAAATTAAAGTGGAAATGATGAATCTGCAATTAATATAATAATATTTTTGACTGAAACAAAGTATTTTTTAATAATATGATTACTGAAAACAGAGTCACTGAGCATTTAAACCTTATGGGCACTAAAGAATATCTTTCTTAATTTATGTAATATCTCAAGAATTTGCCAACAAAATTTTCTCAGATTCATCATGAGCAGATCGATTAATTAACAATGTTTAATTTTAAATGCATCAAACACTAAGAAAATAAACAGAATCATTTGAAATAATCGGCCTAAAATATGTTAAGCCTATCCTTGTTAGCGTGGGGAAAAAAAAACTGAAGTCTTACTTATTTGGCGGTGGGGAAATGAACAGATTTTTTGGCGGGAAAGCTCGTTTTTAATTAATAATTTAAATTCTAATTAAAAATTCAAAAAAAAGGAACCCCAGGTGCACATTCCCGACCTCCAAGGTATGCATGTGCCAAATTTGGTAGCTGTAGGTCGAACGATCTGGTTTGTAGAGCGCCAACACACACACACACACACGCACACGCACACATTGAGCTTTATATAAGTATAGATTAACAAAATTATTGATGAAATTTTCAAATTTCATTATTTTTCTATAAAACAAGGTACACAAAAATCATTTTGTTCTTTGTTCTTTATTCATGAGTTTTCTAAATACCTTCATGATCGAATATTTTTCTGTAAAACGTAAGTGCACAATAAAGGTTTGTATTCTTTAGATGAGTAAAATTCAAGGAAAATGCACCCAGCCTTTCAAGAGATATTTGCAAAAAAAAAAAAAAAAAAAAAAAAAAAAATCAAAGTTTTTAAATTTACTGACCGTTATATGTATAAAGTTACCGAAGAACGTTGACATTTTCTCTTGAGAAAATATTTCAACTTTTGTGGTGAAAAAAAAAAGCTTTTGAAAATAGAAATAAAATACTGAATTAATATTTTAGATTAAAAATAATGTATTTTTTACATTTGTAATCTTATGGATAATTGCATTATTATTAATCAATCGTTGTGAAGATTCAATTAAAAATATCTTTTAAAAACAAAACAAAAAAAAAATTAGCAAAACTTGATTTTTGGAAAAGCAACAACAACAACAAAACTCGTCCTTTTAATTTACTGAAGAGTAAAAAAGAACTCATCTTTTTTTCATAGCCATAAAAGTCACTATTTACCGCAGAATGTGTTTCAAGCGAAAATGGTTGCTATAAAACTTGATGGCGCGAAATTTAATTGAATTAAGAATTAACAACTCGGAATTACAAAAAGAAATCCAACAGGAGGGAGAAATAATTCAATTTTCTTCTTCTTGTTCGTCTTAAATTGGTTTATATGTTGTTCTTTAAAAGGCTTCATTCTAGATAAAAAGAAGTATCTTTTCCTTCTTTTGTTCTTTTTGTTCTTGAACTAATTAATGCTAGAACAGAAGTGTGAAGAAATTCTTATTTTACCTTACTTATTTCTATTTAAAACACATGCTATATTATAGGATATTTCTTTTTTTCCCTCTTTTTTTCATTTCTGAAATATTTTTCTAAAGATGCTCTCTGATTTAAAGAATTGTGTTAAAATAAAGAACACAACTTATATTGTGTACCAGTTTTGAGAAAGAAAAATAAGAGAACAAAAATGATCATAAAATCATTTGCATTTATTCGATTTATTTTGCGTAGAACTTTGAATTTCTTATTTGATTCTTTACAAAAGTTTTATACGATCATTCTAATATCAGTTAACAGATATTCTGTTTCAATGTTAGTATGTACTTATATTTCATTAATTTAGAACTGCTTTAATGAACATAAAACTTATCTAAGTGTTATTAAATAGCTTAGTAATCAGTAAATGAGATTCTGTTCTTATTAATAGTTCATTAATAGTTTTAGGATTTTGATTTAAAATTTTCGGTTATATATGAAAGTTATACATATTCAATATTATATTTAGCTGGACATATTTTTATTGAATATATAAAGTTGTATATATTCAGTTGTTCAATATTTTTCTTTTGTGAAAGGATTTAAACAGAATTCTGAAAAGGAAATATATATGTAAATACTTGAATCAATTTTGAACAATTTCGCTCAATCTGAGTTTAAAAGAAAAAACATTTTTGAAAGGAAATTTTTTATTTATGAAATTATTATTAAATATATGCTTAAATAATATATTAAATTAATATTACTTTCACTCTAATTATCTTTATTTTACCGTTTGCTTATAACGATTCTAGAGGAAATTGATTTAAACAAGGTGAAAATTCTGTTTTATAACGTTCAAAAGCAGACGATTGTGCCCATAGAATGCCCTGCACAGCTTATCTACGTATGGAAAGTTTAATTATAAAAACATTGCATACTATTTCATGGAACATACTTTTCTGTTTTAGATAACAAAATAAATTTAAAATTACTCCGCAAATTCTAATAAGTGTAGAATTGTTTTTTCATAAATTATATATTTTTATTAATCTGATGCATGAAATATATCTATTTAAAAGCATTGTATTAAAGAATTATATTAAATCGTCTGCAGATTTATTTTTGATAAAAATATCAGAAATACCAAATAATTTTTTAATGTTTTAATTTTTAAAAAATTACAGACTACCAAACGACTTTTAGAAATCAATGAAAATTAATTTCTTTCATAAATTATTAACCATTTTTAGAGGATGATACAAAATTTAAGTAATAATTATGAATGGCAGCTCGAAAGAAAATCGAAGAATGGCAGCTCGAAGTGATTAAGAATGTTTTTTAATTTAAAAGGAATTAAAAAATTGCAGATAATTTTTTTATGTTCAGAAACGTGGTTAAAAATGAATAAACAATTTTCTCTATATTTAATTAGCTTGAAATCTTCAACAAAACCTTTACATTACATTCTGTTTGTGGTCAAAATAGAAGAAAATATATTAAATAGTTTGAATTTTTCTAGTTTATAAATTATTTTTCAATTTTAACTTTTATTCACAAAGCTTGTCGTTGAAGTCTTGACAAGGAATGAGTAAAAATTTCGTTTGTACAAGACTTTATCTATCGCTCACTTTTAATCAAGTAAAATCACAAAGAAAACTATTAACTCTCCAATCCCTCGTTCCCCGAAAAAAAAAATCACCGTCAATCGCATAAAAATCACCATCAACGGAAGCGTTAGGAGTAAAATGCGATGAGGTGAAATTTATTGAATTAGAGATTAACAACTCGGAAAAAGAGTTAAGAGGAAATAAAAAAGATCAAAAGAGAAAAAAAAATGTATTTATCTATGTTTCTCCAAGTGTAAGAAGACTGAATTCGATTTATTGGATGTTCGTTGAATATATTCTTAAAAGAGAATAAGTGTATTACTATCTTCTATCGTTTTTTTGTTTTTTATTTAATTGTTAAAGGAAAGGAAGCATGAAGATAGGCAAAAAGAATTTGTTTACCTTACATATAAGTCTTTAAAGTGCCCATTATTTTAAAGTATCTTTATTCTTTTTTTTTGTGATGAATATTTTTTTGAATTCCTTATTCTTTATTCTCGTGTAAAGAATTTAATTAATAACAAAAGAAAATCTCTTTGCTTATTCACAGAAACACATTCAAAAAATATAGTATTAACGTTTCAAAATCGTTTGCATTCATGCTTTTGATCAATAGAAAAATTATCACTTCACTTAACGCTTCATTTTTCAACCCTTTAGTAAAATTCCCAAAATATGAATTGACATAATTTTTGTTTCAATCTGATACATTTAATTAGCTGATTTTTGGATTTACTTTTATGTTATTTTAAAGCTATGCAAAGAGAAGTAAATTTGCAAACGATTTTCATTTTTTGTAAATTAAGGTAATATTAATTACTGAATTGTTATTTCACGACATAATACATGAAGATTTTGCTTCTTTCATTTGGTAATTCTTAAAGAGAAAAAGTGAAATGGATGTGAAAATGCGTGGTTCGAATTACTGTTATCCAGGTACTCGGATAAACTAGTGATAGCTTTATCTCTCAAAATTCAGCGACATAAAGCTTTTTCGAATTAAAATTGAAAATTTTAAAAAGGGAATAATAATTAAGTGGCCTTTAAAATAATCTAAAAAAATTATATCAGTGTTTATTAGTACGGTTAAATAATGAAATAAGCACAATTTCAATTTTCATGAATCGCATATAACCTTACCTGTTGCAAGGATGATAAAACATCTATCTATCAAGAGTACTCCCCCCCCCCCCGCCACCTTATTCTTCTGAAACAATATTAAAAAAAGTTTCTTTATTTAGGACGTTTACTCGAATCATGACCCAATAACAAAATTCTAAACATTGAGAAATATGCTCACAGATTCAATTAAAAAAAACACGTTCAAAATAACAGAAAGAATGATTTTTTAAAAAAATAAATACCGCTGAAAAAATTACGAAGTTTAAATTTTTATACAGTTTTCGGTTACCATTTATAATAAATAAACGTTTAGTTTAATAAAACATTTTTTACTACAATAATTTTAGGAAAAATCTTCATTCTTCAAATTAAGCAAGTTATGAAGTTTTGAATCTGTGTCTTATACCATTTTAAGATCTTTCTCAAAGAAAACCATCTAGTCAACGGATTTCGTTTCCTTGAGTTATAAAGCTTCGAATATTAATATTTTCTGCAAATGTAACTAGTTAGGTTTTAGATGGAGAAGAGTGGAGTTTCTTTTGTATAAGATATTGATAGATCAAGATATGTTACTATATATGATTAACAGAATATAAGGACCGTTTAAAACAGGTAAATTTCTTTTTTCAGAAGCACATTTAGTGATTGAAGCTATAATTTTCCACTTTAAGTATAACATTTTTTACTAGAAGCTATATGATTATTACCAAGGTTTAGAAATTAGCTGTTAGACTGCGATTAGAATGGATAAATTGCATAATAATATTTTAAGACAACTATTTACACAGATTGAAATAAAGCATTTAAGAGAATTTTAATTAATTTTCAACGAAGCAACAAAATAAAAATTAAAGCAATTTAAATGATTTTAAATCTCAAAAATTTACTTGCTGTTTTATGAGTCGATCCCTCCGCTGTAAAATTGAAAAAGAATGACTTAAGTGAAAAATTGGGAAAAAATTTCAATGTCTAAAATTTAAAAGATTGTTTTTAATTTGGTATATGACCTTTTAAACCGAATGAAAACTTCAACGTTATTAGTAGGTAAAGTAAATATCCTGCCGCTCAAAGTTAGTCATTGTTACAGTTACTGTCTAAAGATAGTATTGTAACGAAATTTCCGGGTTCGTTTGGATAGTGGAAGTTATATGGTGTGGAGAACGCTCAATCAGCAGGCGGCAGTAGAAAAAAAAAACGACGTTTATTTACACGAAGACACACAGGACAGCACAAAAATGACAACTATATACAGCATAGAAGACTATTATCTTCAGCCGAGACGTGCAGTATACAACAGCATACAACAAGACTCTACTGCAGACAGTAGCGCACAGCTTAGTTCAGCACTAGCTTGACTCCGTTGCTGCTCTGCTAATCCTTGGAAGACCAGTTCTTCACCGTCTATTCCTACTACTCTCACTCTGGCAGCTGCAAACTCTTTTATAGGTTTCAGGAGGAGGGGCTAGGAGCCTCTCAACCAATCAGGAACGTTCGAGGCGTATCTCGGTTCCTACTGGATGGATCGGGAAAATTCTCCATGTTTCGGGTATGATCTATTTTGGCGCCAATGTCGCCAAATTTGTCGCTAATTCGCCAATTGGTCGCCAAGCTCTGGGACCTCCGACGTGACACCCGGAGTCCGTCCAATACAGATGATTGTAAAACAATATTTCTGATGATGGAATCAACTATGCTGGGAAGCCGCATCATAGATTCGTAACAGTATGTTGCATTTATGATCTTATACCTTCAGTAAAGTAGCTCGCATAAATGATACTTGGAGTTGGATGATTGTTTTCACCCCTTATCTTTAGCAGTGAGTTTACATATGTAAGAGATGTCCAAGAAGAGTGGTTTCTTTTCACCTTGATATATTTTATTTTAGAAAGTAACAAAGTCGCACTATTGTCTTACCTTTATGAATGTTCCTGGCTAAGAAGGCATCGTTTACCGTACAGTCCCTATCCCTCTATATGCTACTATGGTGAAATGACTTCTGTTAAGTCTGGTGTTATACGAGAATTGAAGTATGAGATTACATTAGTTACGAGAAAATGAAGAAACCCTGTATAACAATGCTTTTCAGATTGACTGCCTTGACATTAGTGCCAGATTTTCGACCTGACAGCTAGATACGCCGCCAGTCTCAGAAGGGGGCAGTCGACAATCGATTAAAAGTTTGATTTTTTTTAAATTGCCAAATAAAATAATTCTTAAAAATAGATTCCAGTACATAGATAGCCTCAAAAATACATTAACATTTGGCGAAATATAATAGATTCGATTCATTAAATTAAAAAAAAATGCAATGAGTGAACACTGAACTTTACTTCAATGACATCTTGTTGAAAATAGATGCCGCGTAAATAACAATTTTACAAAGTCGATGAGAGTTTAACATTTATACAATGAATGAAATTTTTTATGTTAACTAATGTTAGAAATTATTTTTGACTAAGACATTGATTGCCAATTATGCTGAAATTGTTTATTTAATTTCACATTTTAATACTAATTTATTAACAGGGAAGCCCTATAATGTGCTCTGCTTTGGGTTGCATCATACGTAAATCCAATACTGCTCAATTGGACCATGTGGGTAATTAATGTAGATAAATTTCATCCAAGGCAATCATTAAGATCCTACAATAATTAACATGAAAATTGTATCAGAAAATCATCTTGAGTTTTAATTTTATAAATATTTAACAGGAGGGTCGGTACGATACTTTTTTCCTTTCTCCTGACAAAGTTTATGGATGAAAAAAAAAGCTTTCCCTAATGAGACGAATGGAAGAAATTCCAAAATAAAGTATAAACCAGACGTTTAAAACTCTAGAAAATTTTGCAAGCGCTTTCAATCCAAAGAGCACTTATAGAGAAGATTACTGCTTAATAAAAATGAAATACAATGAAAATTTGAAATAAGAAGTTTATTTTCAAATTCACATTACAGAGACGGAAGCATAGTTTACAAGACAATACAGAATTAAAAATTATATATTTGATACATATAAATTAAAAATTAGAAAATTTAGAGAGAAAATTTCATACAATTTAGATAGTAAAATATTAAAAACTTAAAATCAGTAAAAAGAATGTTCAAAGATTTATATTAGACGAATGTTTTACTTTTACAAGATAGTTTTAATATGTCCAATACATATAAATTCATATACAATTTTAATAAAATTTTAAAACAGACCAATTAAAATTTATTTCAAACTTGAGATGACAATACTCTCCTACTGAATGAAAACTTATTAGAAAAACTTCCAAAAAATCTGCAAATTTTATCGATTTTAAAAATTAAGCATGAAGAATTTAAAATATTTTTTGATGTAAACACAATATCAGTATTTACAAATTATCTTTTTTATTATGTGCCTTTAAAGTGCAGTCATTAGTATAGTCTTTATTAACTAATACTATAAACCACAAGAATGCAAATTAATGTCCATAAAACTTTCCAGAATAGCGAAGACTATTTTTGAAGAGAGCAAATTTGTAATTCTGAATGCATCATTATGTTTATTTTATTTGAATGTATAGTTCAAGACACATTACAAAAGATTAAATATATTACTGTCAGTTTCTGCATGACAAGGATATCTGAAGATGATCCTGGTCTATAGTTTTTCTTAGCAATAATAAAAAATACATGCAATTAGAACAGTTTTAATAACTTATGTACTAGAAAGTTTATTTCAGTTTTATTTTTAAGCTTTTATTTTATTTATAAATGAAATTTACCAATTACCATAAATGTACAACGAGAATGTTTCATAGAAGTATATAAATAATTCAAAACTTGCACAAAACAGTTACCTTATCACTAAAGGTAATACAAAGCAAAAAAAGTGAAGAGAATGAGCAAAATAGATATATTTATAAAACAAGGTTCGAAACATAAAAATACCAGTATGCAAACTGACAAACACAGACTACAACGAAGGAAATGTCACTAAGCATTTTAAATTAGATTTCTTATTGTAAAACTTCCACAAGCTATGTTATCAAATCAAAATTGTTCTACATACGTGAAATTTATATACAAATTCCGAAAACATTATAACTGTATTTTATTCATGTGTAGAAAATTTCAAAAACCTATCACTTCAAGATGCGATTGTATAATCGATTAAAAATGTCTTTATAAACATGAAATAATTATAACTAATTAAAACGTTAACACAAAAAAAGCTATTCACTGCATCCGTTCGATATTTTTCTAGAAAATATTCTTCATTTAATATTTACTATTATTATTATTATTAACCGCGCGAGAGAATAGTTATTTCTCCTGAAGCATGTCGATTATCATGCTGATCAGGCATGGTAATCGAATAATGCTCGCTAAAATTGGGTGGATTCCGATTGGTTGGCCGGCCGAACCAAGCGGTATCCATTCCATAAAAAGTTATAAAAGATAGATATCTTTTATTTAAAACATTACATATTTTTTTAGAAAGAAACCAATATCTGAAAAAAATGAAAGCTAGTTAATTTTGGATATAAAAATTTAAAATTAATCTCGATTAATTTAAATTGCCAAAGGATGCAATGAATGAGTAATATGCTCAAATTAAGAACTCAATCTGACTTATTGTTGAGAATTATTCATATAACTTTGAACTTCAATCAATAATTATATTCCTTTTAAGTACAGTTCTAATTTAGACAATTCAAAGTTTGCGAAATAAAATGCATAGAAAAAATTAAAAAATGTTACATTTCATTCGTAATGATAAACATTCACAAATTTGAAGATAGTTAATTAGCATTTTGACATTCGATTACAGCTAAGAAATCTAGGATTCCTTAAATAACAATCTATTCAATTTAGATGTAAAGGGAAATTCTGTACTCTCCTACAAGAGCATTTATTAGACGTCAATAGACGTCTGAGAAGATACTCATTCGTTTTCTCCCCTAGCACTAGCATATTTAGAAAAAATAAAGGCTTCGTTACAGTAGAACAAGAGAGAACATTATATATGAAGAATGATTAGAGACTTTACAGATTAGAGATGCACAAGCATTTTTAGAGCCAAGTGGAATGAACTAATTACTTATTTTGAGAATGGCAACATTTCTGTAAACAGAAACAGATATTTTTTTAAAAAAGAAATAAATAGAGCTAGATACACATACTTTCGATTTTTAAGATATGATTCCATTTATGATACCACATCAAAAATATTTCAAATTGAAAAACTACTGAACAAAATCAATTTTAGACAGTCTGAGAATGAAGGAATAAAAATTCATAGAATCAAAAGCTTATGTGTACTAGTAAGGCACATTAGGAGATGCAAAAATCATTTACAGTTTTATGACATTTGTATTACTAATTAAAAGAAAAAGTGTAGTCACAAAATTAGGTTAATGGACAACGAAAACTTAGTCCTGTATGTGCAAGCAGATACCTTTTCAAAGAAGAAAATTTTTGTTTCTTTTCCTCTGAGAATATTTATGGCTCTGAAATTTTGCTTAATGATGGCAACAGAATTCCTCTGAAGTTTCATAAAGTTAGGATAAGGCGAAAAATATGAACGCCCTTTCTGCATGCAAAGCTGGTACTAGAGAATTTATAATGAAACAGTTATGCAAGTAGATACAATAACTATATGAATATAATAAATGCAGTGTAATTCTGTGTTTGCAAATAATCAGCAGCATTCATAAAATTTACTTAGAGAAAAGAATAAGGTGATAGAAGATTATGGACTTTCCTTTTCATTTCCTGTCAAAATAAGAACTTAGAAAATAATCTTATTTTTCTGTTGTTGCACATCCGCAAGAACAGCAGAGCTGTACTAAGTTTATGAATTTGTGCACCCAGAAGATATTCAATACTAATAATGGATTGTCAATAAGATACAGCCTGGAGAAGCCCAGACAGATAAGAATGATCATGCGAAGCCTCTTACATAAAACACTTGGGGCAGACTTCAAAGAGCTTAGAACCCTCAGAATATTTCATAGTTCTGAGGTGTCCACTGAGAAAGCGAGTAAGAGCAGTCTGCAGACTGTAGATTGTAGTCCTGCCTACTACAATCATAAACAGAGTCACCTGGACGACTAATCTTATACCAGTGATGTACTAATGGTACAAACTGAGTTATTAATTTTTATAATTTGTATGAGATAGCCAGTGAAAAGTTCGGCTGATACCATGGAATTAAATTTGCTGCTTTACTGAACTCGGAGTTAGCAATCAACTTTTTCAAATATAAAAAGAAAATCCTTTAAAATCATTTGATATTTTCTCATTACTGCTCCATTTGCATATAAAACATTTGATTTGATTTGATTTGATTTGATTTGATTATAATCGATTACTCGAAGAGTGTAGCAATAGCCCAGAATACAACAAATTGCTGATACAGAGTATATTACCCAAATTACATTTCTGTAACCATTACTACAATACTACTCCTTATGCTTACAAATGCATCTTTAATGTTTTAAATTTATCAGCAGCAGGTCTATTATATAAGTGATAAATCATTCATTAATGCAAGAAATTTTGCAAGAATAACTCACCATTTCACTTGCCAGTACCCGAGTTACATGTAGAAAAAAGCATACAAGTTTAAAGATAAAGACTTTATTACTTGCTAAAACATATCTTAAAACGGTTTTCGTAGTTAAGTTAGAATGGTTCTAACAATCTTAATATTACATTCAACTACATTCTGTATTCTGCGATTTAAAAGTCGCTTTTGGTCATCAATTTGAAAACACAATTTTGAAATCTTCGCAGCAGGTTTTGCGGATCAGATGATTTAAATTCATACAGAAGTCTACAAGAACGATGTTCTAATGTTTAATTCATTGGTTTACAATTCTGAGAAGACTTAGTAATGAACTTAAGAATTTTGAAAACAATTACAGCAAACATTAATGCTTGAAACCCAATAATTTATTATCACTTTCTTTTCAAAATGATTAGCCAACATTTCGATATAAATCTTCTAAAATAAAAATAAGGCCAAGCCAAAGGCCAAACGGGGTCGGGGAGATTAGGCGACGTTGCCACAAAGCAAATAGCAAAGGAAACAAGCGACTTATCGATATCTTAAATCTGAAACAGATAAATTCCAAAGACCTCTGGAAGAGCGGGCCAAATGCCTTCAGTAGAGAAACAGCTATAATACCATATCAACGTAAAAGCCACGAACTTTTATGGAAATAGTTAAACATCACAATAGAAACATGCCCTAACAATACAAAAATAATGGTTATACAATAAAAGCTACAATGCAATAATAGTTATAGAATAACGTTATATAATGCACAAAAAGTTAAACAATAACGAAATAATGCAATAAAGTTACGCAATTTCAAATGATAAAAGTTGAACAATGATATCGATACAAGATTGTTTTACAACAGGATGCCGAATAAGATTTTTCAGTTTGTTGTTGCTAACCAAAAGGCCAGTCAATCCTCAGCTTGTCCCATTTAAAGCGGTATTATTACGTAGTCCACAGTTCATTCTGAAATTCCATACGGACAAAGTGTTTCCTTTCTATAGAACCTATGCCGGTAAGTCCTAAATATACCATGGCCATGGCCTTAGTCGATTAATGATCCTTCTTTGCGATTTACTAATTTAACTTTGGAAAAGAATTCCTTTGTTTTGATACCTTTATTCGAATTTTCCCAAAGAATTTGCCATGAAGCAACAATGTGTCTGTTCTCAACGTTATTTTTGATTTATTAAAATATTTATCTATTACTTCTAAACTTAACCCTTTTTTGGTCAGATAATAGGCTTTTTCATTTCCCTAATATCCGTGGTGTGCTTTTAAACAAAATTGAGTTAATATCAAGGTCAGAATCTACAACTCTTTCGTTCATGTCCAGTAGAATTATACTTTCAAAATATGAAAACCATTAAAATATTGCTCACAGTAAGATATAGCACATTTCTAAACTATTGATATATTTTATGCCTTGAAATTGCTTTGCGTCAAAACATTTTAACATTGTTTTTTTTAGTGATATTATAAACTCTAAAAGCTTTCAGCAGGTACAAAGTGTTAGCCGTTTTCCTTTAATGTTTCGTTTGACAGGAAATTCAAAGAGATGGAATTCAAAGAGATGAAGTATTCCCAGCTCTGTTCAAAAAAATCTATCGCAGGGTAAACATCGTGCCATCGAAAGATGGGACCTGAAAAAAAAAATTCATATCAATTAAATTTTTTCAAGCTATAACTGGTTTTAAGAGTCGAAAAATTTATGAATAGAGATATTCTGCTCGATAATTTATTGCGATTAACTCATATTATATATGACTATTTAATATATATGTATATTTAAAAAGCAAACTAACAAAATGGATAAATTTTATACAAAATATATAATATTCAGTTAACTCTTAGGTTTGGTTGTAAAATATTGTGCTTGAAAGCATTAATTTTCCTCATTAATTTCAATGACCGATAATGAATTAAAATAAGAATACTATTTCATTGGATGGTTAATTAGCCCACGTAGTAAATTTAAATGCAACTTGCCTTAAGCTATGCTGTCATGTCAAGTGTTTCCTCTTACAAAATGTTAAAATAAATTTTTGGAAAAACCTTTAGCCATTATTTAACCTGCATCATATATGAAAACTTCAGTCTCAGTTCAATGTCAAATAATTTCAATTATCGATGTTCCATCTCAAACTTTTCTGAGCACTCATTCAGAGTAGAAGTGCATGATTATGCTGGTACTCTAACAACCATGTGATTTGTGTGGTGCCTTACAGGGGCACGGATAAACTCTTTGCTATAGAATTTATGTTACTTTATATAATAGAAACCGTTCATAAACAAAAGCGTATTCTGTTCATCGTAACTACAAAAATTTCTCTTAGGAAATCTAATTTAAAATAAAATGTTTTATATTGCAAAGTGACACTTTTTCTAACCGTAACTCGAATACTACTAAACCTGGCTTAGAATTGCTTCGATGGGCACCTGTTAACTCATAAAAGAAATAAGTGGCCCAGCCTATTAGTTTTTTTTTCATTCTGTAAGTTATTCAAATGTCACATGGCACGAAATATCTTTTTCAAATGGTATCTATACGGATTCATTCCAATTCTGATACTTACATAGTTCTTTTATTACTAGTAGTTCAGAACCATCTTAGAGACCATTTCCGGCGTACCAGAGTAAATGATGAGTAAAGGATAATTTAACCAGAGTAAAGGATAATTTAACAAGCCAAGAATGAAGTCATGGTATTATTATACATAGAAATTGCTTTCTCTGAACCGTATACTGAATCTATATTCTGCAAATGTAGATGTATGCACCTCCTTGACATATCTTGACTTAAATGAGAAAATCTACAGAATGAGCATCCTCAATACTGGACTAAAACTTTTGCAGCATTTTAAGGCCTCATTGTAGCCACTAATATCTTTTCATCAGTTGTATTCTGAAATTTAGAAAGGAATCTTATAAGAAATTTATAAATAGTGAATAAGATTAAATGAAATTTTCAAAATGATAGAGTAAGAAAAGCGTATATCTGATTAGTTGAAAATTGTACTCATTTCTCAACAATTTAGATAAAATTCTTTTCCAAAATTAATGAAAAGTATGTTTCAAATGTTGCGTACAATATTAAACACATACAATAATTTGTCGTAACCCAACTGTAGTCGCTGTCTTGAAAATTTGAAAATGTACTTTTATTTGTTAGGATATATGCTATATCTATATTTTCAAATTTCGTCAATTATTTATTAGATGCTAAAAAGCTTATTTAGTTCAGAGTTGCTTTTCATTTATCCTATGTTCGATGATTGCTTCAAAAAATTAAGTTCTTATCGTTTGACATTCTGCTAGATTATTAGAATTCTATCAAGCGTAGTATTTAAATCTTATTTTGACTTTATAAAAGTTTGAATTTTTTGTTCTGAATCAAAGATAATTTGAGAAAATTATCTTTGATAAGTATTCAAATGCCGCTGATTTAGGATGACAGATTTGAGCGTTCGCAAAACATGTTCTGCATACACGGCGAATCACCTAGGAAATCAAGATTCGACCCTTTAAATACGAAGACGACAGTTCCGACTATTTTTTCATAGAAAAACATCGGTATCTTTATGCATTTGGTAAAATTCATGCAAGATTTACAAATTCAAAATGAATATTATTCACATTGTGGTAATATTTTTAAAAAAAATACGAAAAATATTCTTTTTTAATAAAAGGCAATATTTGCTTAGAATTATGATAAAAAATGACTAAACAATTTACCGAAATTCAAATATTAAAAATGATAAGCAGTTCATTTAATGAAATGTCATTTTTATACTGGCTCATAAGAAATCTATATCTATACTTATAATAAAGCTCAACGTGTGTGTGTGTTGGCGCTCTACAGGCCAGACCATTCAATCTACAGCTACCAAATCTGGCACGCGTATACTTTGGATGCCTGGAATGTGCACCTGGGGGTTATTTTTTCGAATTTTTAATTAAAATTTTATTTATTTAAAAATTAAGCGAAATTTTGGCGTGTTTCTGCTATAACTTCCGACAATATTACCACACAAAAAACATTTTTGAATGAAGTTAAAGATAAAAAATTTATCTTTTAAATGATATGAATGTTTTAATCTTAAAATTAAATTTCTATTTTTAATGAATTTTTAAATAACTATTTTAATAATATTTCAACAATTTTTTTCGTACAAAATAAAAATAAAATTTAAGCTGCACGAGCCCGTTTCGCATTCAAGGGAAAAAATTAGCTTTTTTCAAAGTATGGCCATCACATTGATTAAAGCTCCAATTAAAAATAAATTAAACCTTTTTGGAAATAAAATCTGCAAAAACAATTGTCGGCACGTGTCTGTAGGAAATGAAACAAATATGAAATATTATTCTTTCTAAAAAAATAATTTCAAGAAAAGTTATTTTATGATCTTTTACACTCTATATTATTAATCCAATCAATCAGTTTTATTTTAAGGCAAGTTTTGTTTAATATGAACAGGATATCCATTCAAATCAGGGCCAGACAGCTAATTTGTAAACCTTCTGTAAGACACAGATCTTCTAAAATGGTCTAAATTGAAAATTATTATATTTTATGTAACTTGATTCAATAAATGCTCTAATAACGAATTTTTGATTTTGCATAAAGATTCTGCTGTGGAAATCGCGCTTAACAACATGTTCTTGAAATACTAATATTTTAAATAAAAAGAATTAATTTCCAATCAACTAAATATATCACTTAATCTGATTTATGAAAATTTGAATATCACTATTTAATAAAAAAAGGATAATTTTAGATTTTCCATCGATCGTTTCAAAGAAAATACGCCAATCAGAGCGCAGGTTTTTCAAGATTAATTGGCCTAAGATTATAAAAATGTTGAGTTTTTCTATATTTTTAACATTCAAAACTTCATAAATAAGTCTTAGTTAATCGTGGAAATTAGAGACATTTCTTTCATTGATTTAAAATTTTGTGTGTCCAGAATATTTCTCAGAATATGATACCTTACTTCATTAAATTTAGACTTCATAATTTTTGAAATATATTTATAGGCCGGAACAAAATATTATTTTATTTATTTCCTTTCAATCCTTTTGAAAGTAAAACTAAAAACTGAATTTTATGCTGAATCTGAGAATTTTTTGTTGAATTATTCTTTGAGAAATTACATAAATTATGAAAAATATTTTGTATTTCACATAAGACTTAAATACCGAGCGATTCTGTTTGCAATACTCTTTGAATAATAATAAATAAATAACAATAAAGATGATAAATAAAATAAAACGCTTGGTTTTATTAAAAAATATCTTTATATTAATTACAATTTCCTCATTTCCACTTTAAATTAAAGTTGAAGTTTTACCGGAAATGACAACAAATTAGCAAAATATATATAGTAAATAGAACGAAACGATCTAAACAACAGTATAAGTTTGGTATGACTATCGAAATTTGAAGATTAAAAATGTTTTGTTTGAGAATCTATTAAGAGACCAGTTACTTAAAATATTTAATTGAAAATTGTAGCGAGCGGTAATACTGGCGAACCGGCTGGTCGCCAGAGGCGGCTAGTATTAAATAAAATCAAAATAGAAGCGTCTTCACTTGCATGTACATGACATTTTTCGTTTTTTCAAAAGGTATTGAAAGATTTTTTTTAATGATATATAATGTTAAAAGACAGATTTTAGACAAAGAATAATCTAAAAATTAAATTAATGTAGAAATAAAAATTTTTTACAAAGTATTGCAAAAATCATTTGAAGTATTAATAGAAGTTGAGATTAAGTGATATCCATACCTTCAAAACTGAGTCGAAGAACTCCATGATTGCCTTTTCATTTACCTTCGCAATACTGATTCAATTTTTCTATTCAGCTATTACGGCTGATTGACCAAGATAGAAATAAGACATTTCTTCATTTAGAATAGTCCTACTAGCTAAGACCACATAGCCTAGAAATATCCGCAGAACAGAAACATTCCTTTTGGATATCCGAATTTTCTTCTTCCTCAGATGTTCAGAATATCATATGATGATATCCTAATGCATTCCAAAAACATTTGCATGGTTTAAAATAAACTTAAAAGGAAATTAATTTGATCTCGAAAATAACGAAACTAATAAGAACCGTAATACTTGCTGTTCTGCTGCTAAAGTAAACTATTTTTCATACACTCCGCAATCAAATCGAACTCAAGGATTTTAACAAAATCCTTTTTTATTTATAATAGTTAAATAATATCATTTCTGCAATTTATATTCAGCGCTGCTAATACGAGATGTAATATGCTCATGAATTCTTTTTTATCAAATCAGAATGGATAATCGTTGCGTTTATTTCAGCTAAATTATGTTACAAATTCACGCAAGTGCACTTCCAATAGATTTTGCATGTTCTGTATGATACATCCATAGTCCCAGAATCTTCCAACTAGTTTTGTATTAAATAAAATTCTTAGTTCAGACGATTTAGGCACAATTCAATATGGAGTTAAAATACAATTAAATACGGAGTTCAATTTAGATAATTCTTGCGAGTTTTAGTCAATAAAAATGTTCATTAAAATTTAAAATAAATATTTGTCCCGCTTCTAGACTTTCTTTAGATGCACGTGGATCAACTTTTAATATCTCACAGAAAATTAAAAATGAAGTAGAAAGATTTATTAACAAAATTAATTGAAAATTATCCGTTCCTAAATAATTCTAGAAGCTTCTCGTGATCAGTAAAATTAGCTAAATCCTTTTCGTATTTTGAATTTTTATTATCCTTGAAGTTAGTCTTTGTTTCACCTTTTAAATGAAACCTAATTATTTTTTTGAATTTCCTTAGCGATATGCATTTATTGTATGCCAAATAAAGATTTGAAATATGCTTATTTAGATAGTCTAGTACACATGAGGTGACCTCCTAGAGTGCAAGGGAGATTTATAAAAGTATGTACTAAAATAGAAAACCATATATGAGAAGTTATCCCGTAAATTCAGAAAAACCTTAAAAAAGAAATTTTAAAAACCTTAAAAAAGAAATACTTAGAATATAAGAAAGCAATTTAAAAGACAATAGAAAATGGAAATCAAATTCCTCTCATGAAAAAGTTATTGCAATTCCCAATTTTAAAATTTAAAAGAACTAAAAAAATCTTTCTCATTTAATATTGAATTTATTTGGCGAAAAATTCAGTGGCAAATTCTCATGTTATCGCTTATCTTCTTTTAACGTCCTATCCTAGTGTGATATTGAGTTAGAAAATTATTTTGAGGTCTTTGTTTACGTTAAATCTAAAAGTCTTCGAATTTTAAAATAGGTCTTTGAATCAGAACCATGTTTGTCTCATTGCTATATTAAATTGGATATGTGTATTGAAGAATTTTAATCAAATTTTGAAAATAATGGAGTTTCGGAAATTGTTATGAAGTCATTAATCTGCAAACAGAGGCAAATAATTTTTCGACTAATCTTGGATTAAAAATTGTGGAATGGTGCATTCAAGATGGCAAATAACCGTTTAATTTAAGAAAATTGCTTGAGGAGATATTACTACTATTTTTCGTTCACAATGCTATTCGTTCATGTTAAATCTAAGCCAATTATAATCTTGAAATACTCTATTATCTAACACTCAGCACCTGAGTTTCGGATAGTTGCTCATAATGTATTGCAATCGAAGTTTTAAGATAGCAAATTGCTGAATCTTGTATTCTCAAGAGACTTTGCAATGGGCAGATTAAATTTGTGTAAATGCATTTTTAATGTACATATTACGTAAAAAGATGAAATCCCCATTTCATAATTAAAAAATCATACTAAACAAAATTTTCCTGCGTACTCTCTTCGGAATCTCTATTATCGATGAGATGACAAAAATAATGTATGATTTAATGTTGCTAGCTTTAAGATTAAAAGTACATGGATACGTGGGCCTCTTCAAAGTACTCACAAAAAGTGACTGAAAAAATATGGAAATCTTTATAAGGTGCATTAGATCTTATTTTAGAAATTTTATTTATAAACTGGAGATAATTACTGTTCCGAGTATAGCATTTTTAACGAGTTTGATCTATTTCAATAAGAACTGTTTAGCACCTAATCGATGCGATTAAAAATGCATGGATATGTATGCCACTTATTTAAAGTATTTCCAGAAAATGACTAAAAAAACGTGTAAATTATTACAAGGTGCATTAGATCCTAAAATAGGATTTTTATTTAAAGTAAATAAAAATTATAGTCCGACTTTAGCATTTTTAAGGAGATTGATCTGTTTCAACAGATAG
>JAPMOR010069153.1:194439-218205 GCA_026543865.1 Argiope aurantia | reverse complement strand
TTTTTAAGTTTATGGGTTCCATAGACAATTGCTTATTTTACTGTAATAATTCGGTTCTGAATAAGAATACATGTGGATTATTTGATTTCGAATAAACTGATCACAACTCTTTAGTATCAGTATGTGAAAAATCTGAAGAAAAAATTTCTAACATTGAATAATTATTCAATATTTTTAAAAAGCTATTGAATATTTTTTTTACACTTTTAAGTGCAAATATAAACTGGTTAGTATTAAATATTGTGAATATCAATTTTAAAAATGCAATTTAGATTGTCTTCTTTTTTTTTAGAAAGCAAAGTATGTACGTCTGAACTTTAATACAAAAGCTGTAAGGTAATTTTGTCAATGGAAATTTGTTAAAAATTACTGAGTTAAGACTTTTATACTTTTTGCCACAAATAGAGACTTATTTAAATGTTAGAAGATAATTTAATTATTCAAATGATTTGAAAGTAACAAATTTTTGAAGATAGTTGTTCACAAGATTTATTTACTGAAAACTTATTAAGTTTTCAAATTAATGGTTAGAATTTTTAATAACAAATCCATAGTTATAATTTTAATTATTTAATTCACGTTCAGTTAAGTTTAATTATATTAACGTTCCGTTTCTAAAGCAACACTAGGGTCATTTTGGGATTTCGAATCGTGGCCAGATGAAGAGGATGACACCTGAGCTGGCCACGATTCGCAGGCCATGATGAGCAGTTATCTATAAATTATTTGAAATTCGCTTTAATAATTTTCAAAATGCATCCCCGTTTTGTAAGCTATTATAACACTTTTATATGTAAAATATTGAATAAAAATAGACCGTGTACATTGATAAAACAAAAATGAACTTTCATTTTTTAAAAATTTCAACAGAATTTCGATATACCACGAAAACTTTGTGCCAAGAAAAAGCA
This sequence comes from Argiope aurantia, assembly GCA_026543865.1. Classification (NCBI taxonomy): domain Eukaryota; kingdom Metazoa; phylum Arthropoda; class Arachnida; order Araneae; family Araneidae; genus Argiope; species Argiope aurantia. The sequence continues at coordinate 217,294 of JAPMOR010069153.1, read as the reverse complement.
CAAAAAATTAAAACAAAATACTCGAATTCTGATTTCTTTTGACAGAAAAAATATATTTTTAGACTTAATTTAATTAAGATTACGAATAATATTTTTTTTTTCTTTTGTCGCTATCCAAGGCATTCATTGTTTTCAACAGTAAATAAAAATTTTATTTGTCGCGTTACCTATATGAAATATCTTGATTTGCTGATTTTTAAAAGCTTCCTATATATTGATCTTGTTAAGAAGAAAATGTTTAGAAAATATTTCTAAGCTTTTTTTCTCCTTTCTTTGCTATTCGTCCTATTTCATTTGGTAATTATTTGGCAAATAATAATTTTTCTATTCAAAAGATCTCGTTTAGTCGAAAATATTATTTTGTTCAAGCCATGGTGGATTTCATTGATATAAATAGAAAGTTTGAATAGTATGAAAAACACTGGCCAGTAGAGCATGGCTTATATGTCTTTTAAAAGAAATGAAAGAAGAAGAGTTCAGAACAACCTAGAATTATGTAAATCAGGAACTAGAAGTTTAGAAACAAAATGTCTTTTCTAACTTATAAAAGTATTTTAAAACAAGTAAAAAAACATTCTTTACATTTTAAAATGTAAAGATGTCTACTGATAGAAATTTTCTCATGCATTTCTCATCAGTACACGCCTAGTGCCATCTGTCGGATTTTTAGAATAACAATGTACATATATCTGCAATAACATCAAAACAAAATTTTTTTTTTTTATAAAAGTAACATGAAAAGTCTAAAATAATACAGCTGATACATGAAAGATAATTTCTGAAATGATATTATGTTTTTACATTTTAAATAAACAGCTATAGCTATTTTATCATCGTTATTTCATATCACATAGATATCGCTATATCACATGTTCAAATATGAAAAATTTGAATGCACGTATGCGAAGGAATATAATATTTCAGACAGACATCCAATCAGTGCAGTATCAAAAGATAGATAAAAAGTTTGAAAGAATTTTTGTGATTTTACTTGAAAATCGTGACGAAAGTGATGCTAAAATTATAATGTATTTGAAGCACAAGGAAAAAATTAACCGTAAGAGATTGCCTTAGATATGATATGGTGTATTCGCCAATTTAAATAAAATGCTCATTATTTTCTGTCATACAAGTGTTTCGAACAAATATAAAAAAATCTGTAAGTACAAAAAAGATATAAAAGGAGAGAAAAACAAATTCGCAGAAATAAGAAATCTCTAACATAATTTAATTTACCAATAGTTTTATTATTGTACCGATAGAAGATGTTTTTAATGTTAATGATGTTTCTGTGAAATAAAGCTATGTTTAATATACAACATTTTAAAGGAGCAAAAAAAAAAGGGAAAGTTTAGTTTTTAATTTAGTTTAATTATATTAACGTCCCGTTGTAAAGCAACACTAGGGATATAAAAAAAAGGAAAAATAAGGACATGAATTTTTTAAACATCTCTGAGATGTAGTATCTAATATGAGAATTTTGGATCAAATTGAAACTTGCTTTTTTTTTTCTCTTAAAAATGCATGCATTTCCATTTGTTTTAGATTCAAATAATATATTGAATTAAAAAGAAATTGTTCACTTATTCTTTTGGTAGCATTAAAAACAATGACACATTTAAATTACTTTATTTTGAAGTTAAAGTGATTTTTAAAATGTAAATTGAACTTTATAACTCTCAAGTGTTCTTAATAAATATTTTGTAATCAAGTTTATTAAAACTGGATAGCAAACTCGAATTATTTAAGTGTTTTTCTAATATTCTCAAATGCGAATCATTTCTATTCTTATTAATAGAATACGAGTTGAGATGTAATTCCTAGCTAGCGTTATCGTTTGGCGTATAATTTCACTTACTTTTAAATTTATTTTTTTGTATTTCTGATTTTTAATGTGTCGATTCTTTAATGTTCTTTAATGATTTTTAATGTTCTAGATTCTTTAGTGAAATGTGGCTACATTAAGTTCTCTAAACTGACATGAAATAAGAAACTATCCGCGTGTTTTAAGTCATGAAAATAACTGTTTTTTTTAAATTGATAACGAAATGTAGTAGAACGTTTGGATATCACGAGATTTGTAGTAGCACGTTTGGATATCACGAGAAACAGCAAAGTTTTACAAGCTGTTGAACATCGAATTCTTTTGTGTCTAATGAATACATTTTGGCATAACTAAAAGTCATTGTAACTATGTAAGTTTGTTCTATATTTCCTTTAAAACAACTAAACCGAATTCTGATAAATTTTGCATATTTATTATTTAAGATAAGAAGAAAAATAGAATCTTGTCATCTTTTCAAAGTGAGAAAAAGAATGAAATATTCAGTTAACTAGAATTTATCCGAAAATTCACTGTTTTTCATCCACGGAAAGAAATTATTTTTAAATGTTTCATACTATATTAAAATTAAAAATTGAACATTTTGAATTAAAATCAGCTTTATTTCCATGCCATTTCTCTAACTATTTTTGCTAATAACTGAAAAGGAACAGACTATATTGAAATAAGAGAATTTATAAATATTCCGTTGCTGGGTAATGATGGCACTTTCAGCAACGCCCTTTTATTTTTTTTATATTTGTGTTCTGTTTCCAAAAATATTTTTGGCAACAAATTATTGATTTTAAAAGAATTCTAATGTTTAATAATTAAAAATAAAAGTACAGACATTACAGAATTGTTGTGCAATATAATATTTTATATGAATTAAATTTTTGTATTAAAATAAATTAATTAAAAAGCGTTTGCTTATGAACATACTGGAATTCCGTCGAGTGCTAGAATTAAATAATTTCCTACTTTTTAGCATGTAATGCAGAGATAAAATTCTGCACATAGATAAGTAAAGTTCCAATGAAGGTTTTCTGAAAATTAATTAAACAATAAGTTTATCATAATAAAAAACAAGATTTTCTTTAAGCAATGCTGGCTAATTTATGTAGTTTATTACAGACTCGACTCACACAATCTGGATCAAGGGGGTTAAGGTTTTTTTTTCTCCAGAATTCTAAAATGTGCGACAGTTGCAGATTGCTTTAGGGAATTTACATACTATCATAAATATAGAAAATGAGTTTTAGTTTATTTTTCATATTTGTATTTAATATTAAATTTCTTAAAGCCATTTTTAAATCCAGAATTTGGATTTTGAATGCATAATGAAAGTAGTATATATGCGCAGTTTGAATCTTATTGTAGACATCTGAATTCATTGTACTCAGGAATTTAAAGGCATAAAATCAGTGTCTTTGTATTCTCATGAAGATAAAAAGATACAAGTAGTTTAAAAGTAGTTGTTGGTTCTATAAAAATTATTCGATTTTTTTAAAAGGTATCAAGCTTTTGATTTGTGTGTTTAGAAATTTTATCAATCGAATCATAATTACATTTTAACTTTAAAAACATACTGGTTGATTATAATATAAACATACTAATATATAACTAATAATTATTTTAATAATTAGATAAAAATACATTTATTGATTTGTTTATTTATAAATGCTTGCTGCATTTTGAAACTTTTTGGACCCCTCCTCTTTAAATATATATAGAAGTAATACGTGATGATACATTCTTTTCCTTTTTGAATTTTTCGTTAATTTATCCCAAAAATACTAAGAGTAATAACTTTTGATATCACAAACGTGATAAAAGTAAGAAGTCAAAGTTTGTTTGAACATTTTAAGGAGCCTTTTCCTTTCACTTTTTATGCTAACACTCTTTTTTTATAACAAAAATATTGAATCAAAAAATTAAAAAGGATTTTCCTTACAAAAAAATCATTATTTAAATTAACTACTACTTCGTGTCTGAAATATTAAAAAATCCTGATCCTTCAGAAAAAATTTGAGCACACACAAATAGTTTACAAAGTATAAGAAAATTATTCCAATCCTGATTTCTTTTTTCTTCAAAAAGGTATGACAAACTGAATTTAATTAAAATTATGAATGATGTATTTGCAGGGCAAGTGTATGTTGAATATGTTTAATATATATTTCGATGAAAATGAGAGCGAATAGAAGGGCTTTTTTTTTGTTTCAGAACAGAATCAGATGAACCGTATGAGATGAGAAAATATTATATTGTGAATCACTGATATTAATTCTGTATCTTTAGATTTAGTTTCTCTAAATAATTTTTGTTGCGTCTTACATAATCTTTTAATGACAATTTTAATGAAATTTTGTATCTATGAATGTTAGATATAATCGAAAAATTACTGTGTAGTACCATTCAAGGTGTTAAGTAGATTCCTATATCAAGACTACTTATTACAATGGTTTTGTAAACAAGACATTCGGCAAAATTTATTCAGTTCTTTACCTATCATGGTAAATAGAATTAAAAGTCACTTTTCGTTCAAGATTTTACACACACACACACACACACACACACACACACACACACACACACACACACACACACACACACACACACACACACACACACACACACACACACATTCATATACAAACATCTTCTAGGATCAAAAACCTCTTATTAAAAAGGCAGTGTTAATTTTTGCTTATGGGATAAAACTGCAGTTACTTAAAATGAATTTTGGTGAAGAAAAACGAAAACAGACTAAGATGTAAAACAAAGCATTTAGATGTTAAATGACATGCGCATTTATCCGTGTAATGCGACTCTAAAGTTGATCAAAAGATTCCGTTAGAAAAGAAAAGGACAAAACAATTAAAAATTCATAATGAATCAGGTTTAATTCTTATCTCTTTACTATTTAAATTTATACATAGACTTGGTAGTTCTTTATTTACTAATAAACAATCCAAATTTCCATTACTTTTTTTAATTATTTTGATATTACTTCAATTACATATTTCAAAAAATAAAATTTTAAGCATATTTTAATGACAAATTAGGATATCTAGTGCCGAAAATGGTACTTGATCACTTATTCATCTATGTTTATGATTTTTTTCCCACGAGTATATTATTTATGGTAATAATGATGATGTGAACAGGAAATGCATTGAATTGTATTAAAAAACAACAACTAAAACTATAAAAACTAATGTTGTGAATTATATTTAAATATATTTTTAAAAAAATTATGAAGATCAGAGATGACATTGAACAAGAAAGTGAATTGATATCAATGGAAGACCAATTTTATAAAGGCCGGAAAACGTCGATAAATTTGTAAATAGTTACAAATCTAAATAAAATTATGAGAAATCTTTCGTTATTGAAAATTTCTTATTCAAGAAGTATCTATGTATCAAATGTGGTAGATTCGGGTTCAACAATTTGCCCTTTAAAGAATTTTGTACGATTTTCCTATTACGTAATTTGCAAATAATGTCCAGTTTAAAAACATTAACATGTGAATAGCAAAATATTCCAAAATTAAATTTTATAATCAAATCAGCCTTGGAACCTTGTCCTTTCACATCTCATTGCATTCAAGGAAACAAACGGATACAAATCAAGAAAGTATATTAGACAAAGAGCTAATCAGCTCGTGAATTGTGTGGATATTCGAACCTTATCACCTAATGTGCTGTCCTTGCTAAGAAATGCCTTTCCATTCAACCATGGAATCTACCATCAAGGATCTTGAATAGGCAGTTGCATTCAAGAATGTGGCATTCAATGGTCTTCTAAGCGTGTCTGCAGCATTTTATCCGAGTACTAAGGATAAATTTCATTGTTTCCAGGCCAGATAATGCTTTCGCCATTTCATCGCGATTCTCTATACTCTGTTGAAAGGATCTGAAACAGGACGCTGATCCAATAAAGCAATGTATCGCATCTAATAATGTATATGAAGGATTTTGAGGCGGTGTTCTAAAGGGTATTTAAAACATTTACTACAGTTGAGTAGAGTTTTATTAAAGAGTTTTCCGAATAAATGTATTTAAATGTGTGGTATTATTACTCATAATTTTTGCATTATATCTATTTTATCACCCCTTTAAGACACAAGCTTAATATTAAATCTGAATGCAAGTCTGAATGGCACCAAAATATAGGAATTTAATTAAATTAGATTAAAGTAAAGAAATAATAATAGAAGTTCATTTATTTATGTCCTACAATACGACAAATCCCATAAATTAATCAATTTGTAATTCCTTTAAAATATTCGAAATTTTTTTAGAATATATATATTTTAAAAAGTGTGATGGCCTATTTTAAGATTTAAAAAAAATAATATTTGATGTATAATTTCTCTATGCGATTAGATATCACATATTGGATATTCCAATATATTATCACATAGTGAATTGCATAACAATATATGATTAAATATAACAATGGTAGGATAATTTATTTAAAAAAGTAACTCAATATATCTTATATTGATATTATTGTGAGGATAATTGTTATAAAGACGAAACATACGGTAGAAATGGAACAATAGGAAAATGTTTCCTATGCTGATTACTTTCGCTTCGTTAGTTGGATTTCTTTTAGCATTATTTACATCTTCACAGTGCCGTTTTTAGGAATAGACATCAATTTTATTCGGAAGTTGTTGGAAATTAAAATCAAGAAGGAATTATTGCTTCCATTATTTCTGCCTCATTGCTAGGTTGATATTGATTGCTAAGTTTCTTTAAAAGGTTGCACAAATTTTTTATTTTAACTATTTGCAAACTATTTTAATAGTAGAATGTTTATCTAAGATGTATAGAAATTTAGATAATGTTTTCTTATAAATGATAGTGTGCGGAATGTTTCAATTTGGGTTCGAGTATTTCGTTAGTGCACCACTGGATGTTTATATTAACATGTATATAATTATGAACCACATTAATGAGATTTTGTTTGTTGAAATACCAAATCTTTTAATCTTGTATAATCTCAGAACACCAAATGTATGAGTGTTTCATTTTAAATGCAATACAGACAAGGAGCATACCAAGATGCATTTGATTCTTCTTCTTGCAGGCCTTTTTTTAGGCCTTCATTCTGCGGTGTTGATCTCCCCACTTCAAACATTACGGTACTATTGTTCTATCGATCATCATGAATGGTAAATCGAAATAAAATAAAGTAATTAAAAAATTCTTTTTATTTAAAAGGAATGTCAAAATTGAAGATAAAATAATTTTTTTTACCTATAGAAACGATTTCAAAAATGAATTAACATTTTTCTATATAATCAATTAGTACGAAACTTTCAGCAAAACCCTTTTTTTTTAATATTTTACCATGTATGTGAATAAAATTAAAGAAAATATGCTCAGAAATTTGATTTTTTTATAGGTTATAAGTTATAAGTTTTAACTTTTATTTTCAACGTTTGTTTTTAAAGTCTTGAAAAGAATTAAAAAAATCGCTTGTACAAGACTTTGTGTCTCTCACTTTTAACTAAGCGAAATCACAAAGAAAAGTTTATTAAATCCTCTCCCCCCTCGTCCTCCGAGAAAAAAAGGAGTCGCCATCAATCGTATAAAAATCAGTATCGACGGAAGCATTAGGAATAAAATGCGATCAAGTGAAATTTATTGAATTAAAGATTAACAACTCGGAAAAAATGAAGTGGAAATAAAAATGATCGAGAGAAAAAAATTGTATTTATTGTTACGAAATTTTCTGCCGGGGTTCGTTTGGATAGTGGTAGTGATATGGTGTGTGGAACGCTCAATCAGCAGACGGTAGTAGAAAATAAAATAACGAAAAAAAACGACGTTTATTTACACGAAAACATACTGGACAGCACAAAAGCGACAACTATATACAGCACAGAAGACGATTATCTTCACCCGAGACGTGTAGCATACAACCAGAACCTACTGCAGACAGTAGCGCACAGCTCAGTTCAGCACTAGCTTGACTCAGTCGCTCCGACTACTCCGTCTTCTGCTTCTCCGACTCTGTCTCGGATTACTGACTTCGCTGCTCTCGAACTCGGACTACTCCGCTACTCTCAAACTCCCCTGACGTCTCCTTTGGCAGCGGCGGTCGCTTCCTTTTATAGGTCTCAGGAGGCGGGGCTAGAAGCCTCTCAACCAATCAGGAACGTTCGAGGCGTATCTCGGTTCCTACTGGACGCATCGGGAAAATTCTCGAAGTTTCGGGTATTATCTATTTTGGCGCCAAAGTCGCCAAATTGGTCGCCAAGTCGCCAAATGGTCGCCAAGTTTGTCGCCAAGCTCTGGGACCTCCGACGCGCTAGTCCCATTCAGATGACTGTAAAACTTTCTTTCTATTGATGGAACAAACTATGCTGGAAGCCGAATTGCAGGTTTGTAACATTATCTATGTTTCTCCAAGTGTAAGACTGAATTCTATTTATTGGGTGTTCATTGAATATTTTCTTAAAAGAGAATAAGTGTACCACTATCGTCTATCTTTTACTGTTTATCTGATTTTTAAAGGAAAAGAAGCATGAAGATGGGCAAAAAGAATTTGTTTACCTTACACAAAGTTTTAAAGTGCCTATTAAAATTGAAAATTTTAAACATGGAATAATTAAGTGCCCGTTAAAATAATGTAAAAAATATTATTTCAGTTTTTATTAGTACGGTTAAATAAACACAATTTTAATTTTCATAGATCGTAGAAAACTATTTTTTATAATAGACACGGTTACCTATCAGGAGTATTTTCTTCCCCCTTATTCTTCTGAAACCAGATAAAAAAAAGTTTCTTTAGGACCTTCACTCTAATCATGACCCAATAACAAAATTCTAAACATTCAGAGATAGGTTCACAGTTTCAATAAAAACACGCTCAAAATAACTGAAAGATCAATTTTTAATAAATACCACTAAAAAAATTACTAAGTTTATTTTTTTTTATAAGTTCCCGGTTACCATTAATCTAGTTTAATAAAACATTTTTACAACAATAATTTTTATGAGAAAGCTTCATTCTTCAAATTAACCGAATTATAAAGCTTTGAATATGTGTTTTAGACTATTTCAACATCTGCCTGAAGGAAGACAATTTAATGAACGGATTTCGTTTCTTTGAGCTATACTTTAGAAATTATCAACATTGGAAGCTTTATAAGTCGTTCCGTTTAGCTGAAGAGTGGAATTTTTTTTGTAAAAAATATTAATCATATATAGTAAAATATTTTATCATTAACTATATATGATCTAAGGACATATAAAAAAACTTAGATTCTTATGTTTAGTATCCCATTTATTGACTGATAAAAATGATTCTTCATTTTGCGTCCAGAATTTTCCAATAGAAGATATGATTATTTCCAAGGATTGGAAATTTGCTGTTTGGGTACAATTAGAATGGACAAAATGTGTAAGAATATTTTAGGACAAATGATCAAACAAATTGAAATAAATCATTCAATTGCTTCTTTCAAGCCACTTGGTTTAAGTAACTTGTTAATAAGAGGAATAGTTCACAGAGCAATATAATTTACTTTATACAGAGTGTTTCCGTGAACCGTTTCAGAACTTCTAAGAGGGGTAGGGTACATCCTAATAACTCGAAATAATAGAGCAATGTGGGGTCGGAAATGCTTTCCTGAAGCGGTGTTGTACACAGAAGCACCATAAAGAAAAAGAGACCATAAATGAGAAATCGTTTTAATAATACATGAAAAGTAGCAAAAGGTACATGGATTAAAGTAAGTGTTCGAAGTTTCTTCCACGGGCTACAGTGCACACCTCACATCTCCGACGCATGGACATCCGAACATTCTGGAATACTCCAGGCATATCTCGAATCTCTCCGGCAGCTACTGCGATTCTTGCAACGAGCTCCTCAGCAGTGTCAACAGGGGTGTCATAAATAGCGATTTCATATGACCCCAGAAATAAAAATAAAGACATAAGTCGGGTGACCGAGCAGGCCAGCGCACGGGATCCCCCGTCCGATCCACCGTTGACCAAATGTGACATCCAGGTAGTTACGAACATATCCGCTATAATGGGCAGGGGCTCCATCGTGTTGGAACCACATTGTCTGTTGCGTCGATGTAGAAATCTGTTCATCTCTCAAAAGTTGTGGCAAGTACTTGCTGCAGAAAGAGCAAGTAAGTGGGTCCAGTTAGACAACCCGGTAACAGTTAAGGTCCGATGAGGTGATCTCCCACAATACCGGCCCATACATTGACCGAAAATCGATTCTGTGCTGCACGACGTCGTATTGCATGCGGATTGTCGACCGCCCAGATATGGTCGTTATGCGTATTAAAAATTCCTTCCCTTGTGAAGGATGCCTCATCGGAAAACAACACTTCAGCAGGAAAAAGGGGATTTGTAGCACATTTTCCCAGGTACCATTGTGCGAAAGCAATACAAGGTACATAATCTTCAGGTTTCTGTGTCTGGACAGGCTGCACGTGAAACAGATGCAGGTCTTCTGCTCGGAGAATCCCCCAGACGCTGAAATGGGAAACCCCGACTGCGGTTGCTACACTTCGTTTACTCGTTCTTGGATTCCCCTGTACAAGCTGCAGCACATTCTGTTCGGCGTCTGCAGTCCGTGTTGTCTTTACCCTGTCTCTGTGAGCTCTTTCTAATGAACCTGTCTCAGCTAACCTCTGGTGCAGTCTTGCAAAGAAATTATGACTGGGAATACGCCTCGTCGGATATGGTTCCGCGTACAAATGCTGCTCAGCTGGCCCACTACAATTTGCAACCCCGTATGCCAAATGCATATCGTCTAACTCTTCGATCGTGTATTCATCCATCCTACTAACTTGGCGTTCTTGTGCGAAATGAAGATTCCCTGCACGAAAGCTCAGACTTTTCGCACAACGCCATCTACCGGGTCAGGAAAGCATTTCTGACTGCCCACGGGTATACGATTTTGGTTCGTCAGGATGTACCCTACCCCTATTAGAAGTTCTGAAACGGTTCACTGAAACACCCTGTATATAATGTAATTTTAAAAAAGTAGTGAAATAAAGTTCTTTTAAATCTTATAAGACAACAACCCTGTTGAAGTTTTGAGTCAATTACCCAGCTGTAAAATTTATTGAACAACATTTAAGCTAAAACATAAGAGAAAATTACAATGTTCAGAAATTTAAGCGATTTCTGCTTATAATTCAATTAAAATTTGGTACAAGACTTTGCAAACCTAATAGGAATACCAACATTATTAGTGCGTAAATAAATATCAGGCCTCTCAGGAAAAATTACGGTGTCCTTGGAACCTTGAATTATAAATCAGATAATCCAATTCTAACTATATGATGCATTTATGACCATATGCCTCTTATAGCATAGCTTACAAAAGTGACACCCGGAGTGTGGCGATTATTTTCGCCCCTATTTATTAAAAGTGATTTTGAATATCTAAATGATGTTCAAGATATGGTTTTTTTTACCTTGTTACTTAAAAAAATAAAATATATTAAATTCACACAAATATAATCTTACCTTTTTGGAGCCTCCTATGCCTGGAGCCTCTATATTCTAGAAAGTCCCTACCCTGTGCAAGCTCTTAGGTTGATATTATTTGTTAGGCCCGATTTTAAGAAAAATTAAGAGAGCTTGAAAATAGTTCAGTAATGTTTTTCAAAATGACTGTCGCGACATTAATTTTGATTGTCTGATTTTCGAAGAAACATCTGTATAGTCTAGGAAGTGGTCTCCAGCAAGCCGATTAAAATCTTGAGTTTTTTTAAATTGCCAAATAAATTAAAATATAAATTACAGTAATTAAAAAGCTTTAATATAGTAAACTGTATGAAGTATAATTGATAAGTTCCGACAAGATTCATAATAAACTTCAGTCTAATAAGTAAACATAGAACTTTATTTCAATGAAGTTTTGTGATAAAATAGATGCCTCGGTGATTTGAGTGAAAATAGAATTTTCACAAAGTCAATGAATTAAAAAAAATCGGTTGATTTTTTAAAATGCTAGACATATTTTTAGTACAAATCGGTAATTGTTAAGACGTATTTAGTTTCGCATTTTAATATTATTTTATTAACATAGAAGCTACATTATGAGCACTGTTTAGGGAAACGAAATGCATAAATTCATTGCATCTCAGTTGGGCCATGTAGCTAATTAAGATCAATAAATTTCCTTCACAGCTAAATGTCGAATACAGGGGATATTTCCCTAACGAATTATTTCTGCACTATTCGTGAGCACATGCCATGTGTCCCTATTTATAAAATAAAAAATTCTACGCAAGAAAAAAAAATCACAAAATAGTTTTCTTGACTAGTCATTCTATTCACATCGAGCCACTCTTTTTCAATTTCCGATAAGCAATTCCATTTAACGGTTACGAATATTTCTTCAAGACAATAAAAATCGTTTTCTTCATAAACTACTAATTTTACAAGAAACTCGCTGGGTTTCCATGTGATCATTAAAATAAATTTGCTCTACTTTTCCTCGAGATATACTGATCGCTCATACTTAACTTGAACGTCTACGTCTCTCGACTGCGGAGCACTATTTTCTTTGCATAAATCAAGATAACGGGAATGCGCTAATATCTCGGATTAGGAAGAGGAACTAATCCCGACACTATCTTTAACATTCTTCAATAAAGAAACTATTTAAAAACAATTATCTTGAATTTTAAATTTTATAAATATCTAAAAGGGAGTTCGATACGATTATTTTTTCTCTTTTCCCGACTAAGAGTTTTTCTAAATGTGATAGAAAAAACTAGCCCTGAAGAGAAAGAGTGGAAAAATTAAAATATTAACCAGGCGTTTGAAACTGGAAAATTTTGCAAGCCTTTTCAACCCATAGAGCACAAAAAGGGAGATTAATAAAAATTAAATACAGGAAAAATTTGAAATAAAACCATTTTTATTTTTCAACTCGCAGAGACTGAATTATAATTTACAAGACCATATACAGTATTAAAATTTCATTTTATACATATACAATTCAAAATTCAGAAATAGAAAATTTCATTCAACTTATATTTTAAAATATTAACAAAAACTTGTCAATGTTAAATTCAAAGATTTATGTTATAACATAATATCTTGTGAAAGTAAAGCCGTTAAGATATCCAGTAGACAACAAATATAATTTCACAGAGATTAAAAAGAGATTAGTTGAAATAAATTCTGAAAGGACAATACTCTTCCATTGAAAACTTAAATTGCCAAAAAAATCTAATTTTATGCATTTTAGAAATTAAATATGAAGAATTCAAAATATTATTTTGGCGTGAACACATCGGTATATACAAGTTATCGAGGCAATCTAAAAGGACGAAGTTCGATTCAGTTCATGCACATTCACCGAGTTCATTCATTCATTCGTCACTGAGCTCGTTCATTCACCGAGCACAAAAAAAGTATAGCTCATGCGTTACTCTTTACTTGTGGGCTCATAATTACATATTCAAAAAAATTCTCAGAATAGAATTATTGAAAAAATGCAGCAATTATTCAACTCTTTAAAATTGTGAAAGAATTTAATGAACTAATACGAATCACTGTTATTTTTATTAGGATATTATAATTAAAATATTAAATACTTGATTACTTATACTGCATACATCAAGTGCAATCATCAGTATATTCTTCATGAGCTAGTAATATAAACTACAAGAAAGTAAATTATTGTCCATAAATCTTTCCAGAATAGAGACGAATACGTTTGAGGAGAGTAAGTTTATAAATCTGATTGCATCATTATTTTTTATTTCATTTGAGAGTATATTTCAGACCTAAATATATATTACAAAAGATGTCAGTTTCTGCATGAATAGGATATCTTATGAAGAGCCTCGTCCATAATTTATCTTAGCAATAATAAAATGCATGTAGTTATAACAGTTTTAATAACTTATGTACTAAAAAGTTTATTTCAGTTTCTGTTTTTAAGCTTTTAATCTATCAATAAGTGAAAATTAACAATTACTATACATTTACAACGAGATTGGTTTACAGAAGTATATAAACAATCCACAAAAAACAAAAAAAAATCATAACACTAAAGGCAAAACAAAGCAAAAAATTAAAAAGAACGAGCAAAATAGTAGAGATACTTATAAAAAAGTGTAAAAAATAGCAAATATCAATATAAAGTTTAGTAATACTAACATTCCGTTTTAAAGCAACACTAAAGCTATAACATCAATATATAAACTGACAAACACAAACTCCAACGAAGGAAATTTCACAGAGCACTATAAATTATCGATCTTTTGTTGTAAAATTCACAAACAGCTATCAAATCAAAATTGTGCTACATATGTGATATTTATAAACAAATTCCGAAAGTATAACAGTGTATCTTATTCAGAATAATGTGTAGAAAATTTCCAAAGCCTATCACTTTAGGATGCGATTGTATATTCTATTAGTGTCTTTACAAACATGAAATAATTATAATGAATGAAAGATATTTAAAGCGTTAACACAAAAAGCTCTATTCACTGCATCCATTCAATATTTTTAGAAAATATTCTTCATTTATTATTTATTATTATTATTATTATTAAACCATGCAAGAGAATAGTTATTTCTCCTGAAGCATGTCGATTATCATGTTGATCAGGCATGGTAATCGAATAATGCTCGCTAAAATTTGGTGGACTCCGATTGGTTGGCCGGCCGAACCAATCAGTATCCATTCCCTACAAAGATAAAAAATAGATACCTTTTATTTAAAATATTAAATTTTTAGCAAAAAATCAATATCTAAAAAAAATGAAATCTAAAAATTTTGGATGTAAAAATTTAAAATTAATCTCGACTAATTTAAATTGCCGAAGGATGCAATGAATGAGTAATATTAAAATAGACTATAGAAAAAGCATTTCGAGAAGTGCTTAAATGAATTAGTTAAAAATTATTAATGTAACTTTAAATTTCAATCAACCATTCATTTTGAATATCGTTCTAATTTAAAAGTTTCAAAGTTTGGGAAATAAAATACATAGAATAAATAGAAGGTTATAGATAGAAGAAGGTTCGGTTTCGTTTCATATCGAAGTAAGAACTTGTAGAACAACATAAAAATAACATGATTTCCCGTCCCCAGGAACAGCAGAGTTATATTTAAGAGCCAAGTCTATAAAATTGTGCATCTTGAAGAAATCCAATACTAATGATGGATTGTCAATAAGATTCTGCCTGGAATTAAAAGAATGAATTCCAGAATCCTGAATTAATAAAAATGGGATAAGGTGAAACCTCACTTGGGGCAGCCTTCAAAGCTCTTTAGAAACCCTCAGAATATTTGACAGTTCTGAGGTGCCCACTGAGAAAGTGGGTAAGAGTAGTCTGAACCTGCCTACTACAATCAGTCAGAATCCCCTGGACGATTCCTATTATACTAATAATGTAATGGTGGAACAAGTGGTGCACTTTTATGAACTAGCTAATGAAAAGTTCGGCAGCTATCATGGAATGAAATTTGGTAGTTTTGCCGAACTTTTGGAGTTAGTTATCAGCCACCAACATTTTAAAATGAACAAAACAAAACCCTTCTAAAAAGATCCAAGAATTTTCTTAACACTGCTCCCATTTGATGCGATTGGACTCGATTAATCAAAGTGTGCAGCAATAACGAAGAATGCAGCAAATTGTTCATGCAGAGTATATTATAATTACATTTCTTTAACCGTAACTCCAAATTCTACTCCTTTTGGTTGTTAAAGTATCTAATATTTCAAATTTATAAGAAGTAGGTTTATTATTTATGTTTTGCATCCTTCATTAATGTGAGAATCTTTACAAGAATTACAAAAATAGTTTAATTCACTTACATGTAACTGAGTTACATATAAAAATGATATAAAGACAGACTTCTGTCACTTGCTAAAAAACGTCTTAAAACGGTTTTCATGGTCAAGTTAGACTAATTATAACAATTTGATATTTAAATCCAATTACATTTTGTATCCTGTAGTTTAAAATAATTGTATTTTATCAGCAATTTTAAAAGCAAATTTTGAAATCTTCGCAGCATGCTTTAAGGATCAGATGATTTAAATTCATACAACAGTCTGCAAGAACGATGTTCTAATGTTTTAATGCAATGGTTCACAGTTCTATCAAACCTTAGTAAGACACATAAGAAATTTGAAAACAATTTCAGCTACCTGAGACCCCGTCATTAATAACCATTTGCTTTTCAAAATGGTTAGAAGACACTTCGAGCATATAAACCTTGCAAAATATAGACAAGATTAACTCCTACCAAGCCAAAAGTCAAACGGGGTACTAGATGATATCTCCACAAAGGAACCGCAACTAGAAAAGGAAACTAACGACACTTGTCAATACCGAAATTTAGAAACCGACGTAAACTTCAAAACCCTTTAGGAGAACACTAAATGTCTCAAATAGGGACAACAGCTACCAAATCACATCAGCATAAAAGCCACATAATTTTCTGGAAATAGTTAAACATAAAAACCATGCCCTAACAAGACAGCAATAATAATCATACAATAAAGTTATATAATACACAAGAAAGTTAAACAAAAACGATATAAGGCAATAAAGTTATTCAATTCCAATTGATAAGAATTGAGAAACAATATTGGTGAATGATATTTTTACAACAGGATGCCGTATAAGATTTTTCAGTTTGTTGTTGCTAGCCAAAAATCCAGTCATTCTTTAGCGTATCCTATTTAAACCGGTATTATTACATGGTCCATACTTTATTCAGAAATTCCACACAGACAAAGTACTTCCTTTTCAAAGAACCTATGTTGGCAAGTCCTAAATATACCACGGCCTTAGTAAAAAAAAGCCTCCTTCAATGCAATTTACTAATTTAACTTTGGGAGAGAATTCCTTTGTTTTGATGCATTTAATTCGAATTTTCCCAAACAATTTGCCACGCATCGACAACCTTTATATATGTTTCCGTTCTCAGCGTTATTTTGGATTTAATATAGTATTTGTCCATAACTTCTATACTTAATCCTTTATTTGCCAGATAATCGGCTCTTTCATTTCCATAATAACCATGGTGTGCTTTGATACAAATTAATTAGTATCTATGTCAGAATCTTCAACTTTATCTTTCATATCCAATATAATTATTCTCACTTCTCGTATACTCTGTCCTTACTTCCAAAATATAAAAAATCTATTTAAATATCTCACACTGCAAGATGTAATGCACTTCTAATCTGTTGGTGGGTTTATGCTATGAAGCTTCTTTACGTCAAAAAACGTTACTTGTTTTCAATAAAGTATAAGGTCTAAAAACTGTCAGCAGGAATTTTCCCTTCACTGTTTCTTGTCTTAGATGATATTTCATAAAAAAGTATTCCCTGCTCTATTCCAAAAAAACTCTGGCAGGCCAAAAATTGTGCCATCCTCCGAAAGGACCTGAAAAAAAAAAAAGATTTATGTAAATTCAATTTTTTCAAGACATAATCGGTCTTATAAGAGGCTTAAAATTGAATAGAGATGTTCTGCTGGATAATTTGTCCCGATTAACTCAAATATACTTCAAAAAGCAAATCAATCTCGTGCACAAAGTAAACAACTTTTGTATAGCATATGTAGAACTCCGTAACTCTAGTGTGTTGTCGGTTGTAAAATGTGCGTGAAAGCATTTTGCTCATTAATTTCAATGAACGATAGAGAATTTATAGTAAAAAATACAAATGCTATTTTTTGATTGGGTGGTTAATTATGTCACGCGGTAAATTTAAAGGCAATTTGCCTTATGCTGTTACATAATAACGCGTTTCCTCTTATAAAATGGCACAATAAAATGAGGTGTCTTATAGGAGCATGGATAAACTATTTGCTAGCGATATTGTTATGGGATTTCATAACCTGAACGGAATCCTAACAGAAACCCGTCTTAAACGTAAAAGCATAATCTCGTCATCGTCTTATTACATTTTTCTTTTAAGAAATTTAAAACGTTTTATAATGAATAGCAAAAAAAAAAAAAATAATAATCTAACCGTAATTCTAATATTTCTAGGTTTGATTTAAAATTCATTTGATGGGCGTTTATTAACACATAGAAACAAGTGGTGCACTCGATTCATTTTCGTTTTATAAGTTATTTAAATGTCCAATAGCATGCAACATCTTTTCCTAATTGTATCTGTAGGGAAATTAATGATTATAATTCTGATACTTACATAGTTATTTATTTGCTAGGATTTCAGAACTATCTCAGAGCAATTCCTGCATACCAGGATAAATGGTGTTTAGGGCCATGAAGAATCATTTAACAAGCCAAGAATGAAGTCGTGATGTTATCCATAGAAATTACTTTCTCTGTGCCGCACTGAATCTATATTCTGCAACTGCAGATGCATGTACATCCTTAATATATCTGGACTTAAATAAGCAAATCCACAGAATGAAGAATCCAATGCTGGTCTAAAAATCTTGCAACATTAGTAGCTTTGAAGACCTCGTTACAGCCAGTAGAAAAGCAACATCAATTTATCGGCTGCATTCTGAAATTTAAAAAGAAAATACCCAAGACATTTAAAAATTCAACGAAAATTTCAAAATGATAGGATGCGAAAAGCCTGTAGATAGTTGAAATTATCCTAATTATTTGGCTAGTAACAAATTCGTATAAGATTTCCAAAATTAATGCAAAATATATTGAAAGTTTCAGAGTTAAATGGTGCTTACAATATTAACCCTTTGCACTCTGAAAGATAATTCGATGCAGTGATTATTCTTAATACATGGACCTGTTTATTACACCAAAAAATAAATACATGCAACTGTTTTAAGTTGAGTTTCCATGAAGAATGAATCTACATGCTTTTAGCATTCTGTAGGTATTTTTAACAATTAAAAAAATAAGAGTGTCAAAAGGATGCACCATCTTGTATGGTGACAAAGACAATCGAGTGCAAAGGGTTAAATAATACATAATTTGCCATATTCCTTCTGTAGTCGTTAGTATTTATTAGTCGTTAGCCGGATATGTGCTGTATCTATTCATATCTCTTAAGTATTAGATTAATTTATTTAGTTCAAATTTGCTTTTCATTTCCTTCTTTGCTTGATTACTTCAATATATATTATTGCTGAACATTCTGCTAGAGTATTTGTATTTGGTCAAGCGTAGTATTTAAACCCGATTCTCTGATTTTACTGGGTTCGATTTTATGCACGTTTCCAAAGCAATAAGGACTATTTTGAGAAAGCTATCTTTGATAGTTATTCACATACCGAGGATTTAGGACGACATGTTTAAGAGTTCCCAAAATATGTCTGTATACACGGTGAATCGCCTACGAAATCAAGATTCGACCCTTTAAATCCGAAGCCGACTGTTCAGACTATTTTTTCATAGAAAAACATCGGTATCTTTATGCATTTGGTAAAATTTAATTCATGCAAGATTTACAAATTCAAAATGAAAATTCATTGTGGTAATATTTTCAAGTAAAAAATTACGAAAAATATTCTTTCGTAATAAAAGGGAATATTTTCTTAGAATTATAAAAAAACTGATTAAACAATTGACGGAAATTAATTAGAAATGAATGAAATGCAGTTTTTACACAGACACAAAAATATTTATTTCAAAGCAGAAGAGTCTGCACTCATATGTGCATGATATATTTTTTTTCTTAAAAGCTATTCATAGATTTTTTTTTACGAAATATAATGTTGAGACATAGAAATTAGCCAAAAAATAATCTAAGAATTGGGTTATTTTACAAATGCAATAGTTATTTTACATTTTTCAAAATTTTGTAAAAACTGAAGTTAGGATCCACTGATATCCATACCTTTAAAACCGAGTCCAAGAGCTCCGTGACTGGCTTTTCATTCACCTTGAATATGAAATTCACAGCACTGTTTCAGTTTCTATATTCACTTATCGCTGCTGATTGACCAAGAAATTATTTTTCCATTTCTTTACTATAGTCCTAATAAGCTAACGGAAGACCACTTAACCTAGAAATATCCTCAGAAAAGAAACATTTCTTTTGGATATCCGCATTTTCTTCCTCAGATATTCAGAATATCATATGATGATATCCTAATACATTCTAAAAACATTCGCATAGTTGCAAAGCAACTTAAAAAATTAATCTTGGGAATCCCTAAAAAGTTATTCAAATTATCGCATAAAAGAATAAGAATCGTAATTATCGTGCAGTTCTTTTACTAAAGTAAACTATTTCTCATACACTCCGAAATCAAATCGAACTCAAGGATTTAAGAAAAATCATTTTCTTATTTATAGTAGTTTAATAATTTCATTTCTGCCACTTATATACA
The DNA here is from genome assembly GCA_026543865.1 of Argiope aurantia. Classification (NCBI taxonomy): domain Eukaryota; kingdom Metazoa; phylum Arthropoda; class Arachnida; order Araneae; family Araneidae; genus Argiope; species Argiope aurantia. Next base: position 197,158 of record JAPMOR010069153.1, on the reverse strand, counting down.
GCGCTGCTAATATGAGATGGAATTTGCTCATGAATTCTTATTTATCAAATCAAAATGGATAATCGTTGCCCTCATTTCAGCTAAATTAGGTTACAAATTGACATAAGTATACTTCCAATATATTTTGCATGTTCTGTATGATACATCCATAGTCGCAGAAATTTCCAACTAGTTTTGTATGAAATAAAATTCTTAGTTCAGACGATTTAGGCACAATTAAAATAGATTCTTGTCACTGACTTTTTTAAAAATATGGCATGTGAGCAAGTTTATATTCTAAAAATAAATTCAGTGGGCGTCAGTTTAAATACAGAGTTTAATTTAGATAATTCTTATGCATTTTAGTCAATAAAAACGTTTAATAAAATTTAAAATAAACACTTGTCCCATTTCCCGACATTCATTAGATACACTTGGATCAACTTTTAATATCTCACTGAAAATTTAAAACGAATTATTGCTTATAAATCTTTCTACTAAGTGAAAATTCCTTTCCTAGATAATTACTGATCACGAGCAGCTAAATCCTTTTCTTATTTTGAATATCCTTGAATCAAAGTGAGTCCTTGTTTCACCTTTAAAAAATAATTAGGTTTATTTTAAAAGTTAATTTCTTCGCGATAATATGCATTCATTATATGTAAAATAAAGATTTTTAATAAGCTCATTTAGATATTCTTGTCCATATGAGGTCTCTCGTAGCATACAAGGGTGCCTTATAAAAATATATACTAAAATTGAGAACCACATAAGATATTATCACCCAAATTACGAAAAACTCTAAATGAAAGTGACTTCGGTTATAAGTTTGCAGTTATAAAGGACTTAGAAAATTCAAATGAAATACCTCTAATGAAGAAGACGCTATCGCAATTCCCACTCTTAAAATTTCAAAGAATTAAAAAAAAAGCAATCTTTCATCTAATATCGAATACGCTTGGCGCAAAAATCTTAGTTAAAGGCCTAGCCTAGTGTGATATTCAGCAAGTTAGATCCTAGTATACGTAAAATCTAAATATCTTCAAATTTTGAAATGGGTCTTTGAATCAGAACAGTCTTGTCTCATCGTTATATTAAACTGGAGATATGCAATAAGGAATTGTATTCAAATTTTGAAAATAAGAGCATTTCGGAAATTGCTATGAAGTCATTAATCAGTAAAAAATATTTCCTTGATTAATTTTAGATAAAAGGTTTGGGAAAACTCTTTAAGATGGCAAATCGTTTAATTTATGGCAAAACGGCTGGAAAAGATAGCAAGGGAAAACTATTCATTCATGCTCGAACCAAGCCGATTGTAATCTTGAAATATTTTATCTGTACTGAATACCCGAGTTTCGGATATTCGCACATAATATGTTGCAATCGAAATGTTTTTTTAAAGTCTGCTGAATCTTGCACTTACAAAAGATTTTTTTAATGGATCGAAATTTGTATAAATGGATTTTCGATGTATATATTACGCCCCTATATATGAAGCTCTCCTCTAATAGTTAGAAAATATTAAATGCAATTGTCTCAAAATAATTCAGAATAGGCAACAGAAGAAATATCGAAGAATTTAATAGTCCAGTTATATATTTATAAAGATCGAAAAGTTTAAACTAAATGATAGATAAAAAAATCTTTGCATCATTGAGGAAGTTTCGGGGTATCAAAGAAGTAAATGGGCTTTGAAAATTTACATTTACTAATGAATGCGTATGCTCTTCGGAGTATCCATTACCCATATGAGAGGGGAAAAAATATATAATTTAATTTTGCTATCGATGCGATTAAAAAAATATGGTTATGTATGCCGCTTCTTTAAAGTATTGCCAGTAAATGACTAATAAACGTGTAAGTTTTTATTTAAAGTAAATAAAAATTATAGTCCGACTTTAGCATTTTTAAGGAGATTGATCTATTTCCACAGATAGAGTTAAGCTAATCTCAAAAACATCTATGAAAGCTTAAAATAAAGCATATCCATCACAATGCGCTATATGCTATTTTAGTTAAATTAAGAATCAAAGCATCGAAATTTTCAGTACATCAAGAGGCCACTGCAAATACGATTAATTGCAATGAATGAGTCGCAAATATTAGAAGAAAAAGCTGGTTTCGAAGGTTTATTTACTTTTAAATTGTAAAATAATTTCTTAAACGCGACAGAATTTTTACTTTTTATCTTTTGTTGTAATGCTTCGGGTTACCTATAGTATTTCTTTAAAAGCATGATTAAAAGCAAACTGTAAATCTTAGATCAATTCGATTTTAAAATGTTTGCTTCCGAAAACGTATTTTTGATATGTTTGCGAAGTTTTGAAAGCTACAGCTTTTCAATTGATATGTTTTGTTTATCTGCAGTTTTTAAGATTAAATTATGTTAAGAAAGGATAATTTTTGGACAATTTCTTGTTATTTAAATGTTTATCTCGACAAGGTGAACTTACTAAACCATATTTAATTAAGATAGTCACAGTTCACTTATCCACTACCCCAACATTAAATTTGTTATCTGCTAGCTTTCTGTGTATTTCATACTAACAATTTAAATTCCCCTGTAACATGTCAGCCAGAAATAATATCGATGAAGTATATCCGAAATAAGTGTTGTTAATAATACGACAGAAGGGCATTTTTCAAAGAGAAATGCTTCCAAGGATACTTTCTTTACAAATAAACATTGCCCCGTTCCAACGACCCAAATATCCACACACACTCTTGCATTGCCCGT
>JAPMOR010069153.1:167305-194429 GCA_026543865.1 Argiope aurantia | reverse complement strand
TCCACACACACTCTTGCATTGCCCGTTCCAACGACCCAAATATCCACTCATGCTTTGCTAGCTCCAAGGACCGAATAATTGACACATTTCCATGCATTTGTTTTCCAAAGATCCAATAGTCTGTACTCATTCATTGTCTACTTCAACGGCCCCCAATCCACATTCCCACCTTTGCTTACTCCACGGGCCCTGAATCCACTCCTCCACACATTGCCCACTCGAACGGACCTGAATCCACACTCCCACATATTTCCCATTCCAACGGCCCGCAAACACTTCCACATATGGCTCTCGGCCTTAACTCAGCTCTTACTTTCCAGTACTTCTACAAGCTGTTCGCACACCTCATCTCAATTTCCGATTGCAAGTATTCCGATTCATTCTTCCGCTTGCAAGTATTCCGATGCATTCTTCCGCTTGCAAGTATCCTCCCTCCATTAGACTGATTTCATATTTCACATAAACTGATCTTTGCTTGTACGCAACATCCGCCACGGCCAAAACTCATTTTTCTTCTCGTATTTCGTATTACAATCTGTCCTTTTACAACTGTCATATACTATCACAATTTTTTGAACAGGCTCTATTGGATTATCTTTCACATCTCATCCACAATATATTTCGTTATGTAATATTACTTTCACCAATCCTTTTCGAGATATGCACTATACATTTCTATAGGTATGGAATCATTCATATGGTGCTTAACATTTTTTTCCTTTGATAAAATTGTTTTCATATAGCATTTGAAAATTCTGTGTCATTTTTTAAACGCGATGCCGAACATCCTCAAATGATGAAATATCAGAAAGGATATTTTTTGGATATCCATCAAAAAAGATTTTAATTATGTTACACTGTGCTAGGGTTTGCACATCAATGTCTTAATGTACTTGCAACAGATTAGCAAATTCTTGGAAGATTTAAGCTTAATTGATTTTGCAAAAAGAAATTTAATATATTAAGTGTTAGAATTCTATATTCCTTTTTACCTTAGTGTTTTAATTCTATTTAAAAATTTGTGGATGTCACAGCACGTGATGCCTATTTAGAAGCATTAATTCTAGAAGTTCCATGACGTTGCTAAAACTACAAAATTCTTTTTGCGATCAAACTTCTATTCAGAATCTGTTCGATGGAAATTTGCAATATAGGGCTCTGGCTTAAAAGAAGAACTGCCATTTTCTTCTTTCAAAATATAACATTTTTCATTTAATAAAACAATTTTCATTTAAAATATTTAAGAGTTTATTTCAAAATTTAAAAAGGTTAAAATAATATCTGAAGGGTTAATCTTTCGATACATGCTTTTCCCTTAAACCAGTATTAATTACTATTCTACCATTGTAATTAATAGTAATTAATGACCTTGATGCGAATGAAATGTTCGATACATGATACTTAAATTTAAGTAAAATAACAATAGCAGGTGACCGATAGATTCGATTTTAAGATTTTTTAATCTCGATGTTCAGCAGCTTTAATGAAGTGAATTCATGTTCGCAAGCAATTTTAAGCAATCAATTTTCTTGAAGGGCAATCTCAATTTAAGTGCGATCTAATACGATTGAAATCATTTAAGTTTCTTTATTATTTTCCACCAAACAAAGTTCCAAATGAAAATTAAAACGCAAGTACATGTATCATGTTTATATACGGTTCTTATTTACTCTTCATTTGTACCAACTTGTAATGGTTGCATCATATCAAACTGCAGATTTATCGAGAAAGGTAGATTATTAATGTAGACTCGCTTCTTTAACATTTTAAAATAATTTTATCTACTATTCAATGATAGTTGGTGGGAAAATGCATATTAAATTATTAGATATTGCCTGAAATGTGCCCTATGCTGGCGCGTATTCAGAATTACTTTGGAAACATTTACCCGAATTTCTACCCTAGTGATAAAAATTTGAACAGATTTATACATTTCTGGTTCTGAATTATAACAAATATTTTTCTATCCATTGCCAAGCCCTTTTGGAAGATTCAGCATACTATAATTAAGCTTAAACTGGAAGATAATGCGATTATTACTAAGAACTAACATTATTGGATAAGTTTTGTAAATCATTTCGGAATTTAGATTCTGAAAACCTTAGCATTCCTTCGTGTTCTTATTGATGTTACCTATCCATTTGTATTAATCGACAATTGTCATCTTAATGCATCCTTTTAAATCCATTTCTATCGAAACTAAGTATCCTCTAATTTTTAGGGGCCTACCGATTGCTATGGATCAGTACATAGCACATACTTCTAAGCTTTATTATACAATTTTAAAAGAAACGGAAGAAAATTATGATTTTTGATATATTTAAGTCGGAAAGTATGGAGATCATGATATTGATTATGAAAGTTGAGATTTTAGATTTTAAAATTGTAAGTAAAAATATATTTCGGGAATAATTCTCTTCGATCACAATTTAGCCCACTAAAGGCAGGTTCAAATACTAGCCTGCTTTTAAGATAAGAGGCGTAAGAGTGAGGCATTACGATTCAGAAAAACAATTTGTATTTTGCCAAATAGTTTTATGGTTATAATTAAGGTTGAAATTGTATAAAAATGACAAATACTTCAGAGGGCGAAGATTTAAATCGTTAATAATTCAGTTCTGGGTTTTATATTTTGGGTTTCATGGCTATTCCTTTTAGGGGATAGCATACCAATTTGTTCTTTAGTTTGATGGAATGTATTTAGAAAATTTTACATAAAATCGGCTTGAATAGAATTAAAAAAACTCGGCTTCAAATGCTCGTCAGTAAATTTTCAGAAGCTATTTTCTGTAAGAACTTTTGTACCAAAATTGTTTAACTTGCCCCCTCCAACTTATCAGAATTCCTCATTACATAAATCTGGAGAGAAGTATTCATTTCGGAAATTCTTTGAATATTTTATTTATCTTTTAAGCTTAAAAAGTCATCTCGTACTAAAGAATCTAACCTCCTTTCACAATTGATATCAAAAAATAATTGACTGAATGGTTTTTCAATTAAAAATTCATTCATGTGTGAAGCGATAACATCACCTTCGATTATAATATTAGGTAGGATCTCAGAGCAGACAGCTATAAATAAAATTTATATTGTTAGTTTGAAAAGCAGTTGTGAAAATATTGAGCGGTCTTCTCGACATTGTTAGTCGGATTTTTTTTATACAAGTTTCATAATATTTTGTATTAGCGACATAGATTACATGCATGGAATGCAGATGTATCAGTCTCGAATCTTCTTAGTATATTGAACTAATGAATTCCAAAAGTAATAGAACCTGTAACAATTCCCGGAATTACGAATATATTCCACGGAACATTCAATATATATTAGAAGTACTCTAATGAATTTGTTCTTGTTTACTGGAAATGATTCGGATGAAACCCACCATCAATATTTATTAAGTGAATGAATGATTCATTAAAAACTATCCATCATAAAAAGTTAGTCCTATAAAAAAATGGTTCGAATCATTTTACTGGGGGTCCTTGGCTTATTAATATTGAGATATATTTGCTGTGCAGCTACAGAGAAATTTATTCCGTTTCTCCACCGATATTTATTTTAAAATTGTTTTTAGTCTTTTTAGTTGTGAACCATTAAAATGCTTTTATGATGCATCCGGATATAGTCGTATGGTATTTTGAACAAGCAAGGAAGAAGAATCTTTGAATATTCCTCAGAAGCAGTTCTATTCGACGGAAATAAAATGGTGTTGTCTTACTTTCGGAACTCCAATGAAAATGAAACTATGAATTCGACTACACCTTCAAACAATGAGCAGAGAACAGCATCCTGGAAATCTCTCCAATTCCACATTCTGAACTGGTAACTGGGCTTGATATGGCAGACACAACCGGACTTGAGGTATACTTGACAAAAAAATAAGCGGATGCATGATGGATCTATAAAGAAAAATTATACTCTATGAATATATTAAAACCAGAAGACTTATATTATTTAACAAATACTTATAATCAAGGACATTTACATCGGATGAGTCAGAGCATTCTGGCGTTAGGAGACGCCCACGTATTCTTAATTTTTCAAAAATACCAGAAATGGTAATTCCTTATATGAATACAAACTTGACTCGCAATATACTAGCACGTTGAAAATGTTTTGGAATATATTACCCAATACGGAATTATCTACCGAAATAAAGAGTTTAGAACTTGTTAATTGAAGTAATTGCTCTGTACAATTACGCATTTTTGTCATTCGTACAAAGAGGCAATAGCAAATTCCAAACAGTTTGCCGCTTTTCCCTTTGTGCCTTCTTTGCCAATCATTTATATTTAGAAGCGTTGCCCGTTAGGCAAACTATTTATGTCACAAGCGAGAACTTTAACATAAACAAATTATAAATAACAAGAATATGAAGTTTTTACTTTTCCATATACGAAGTATCTAAAGAGAAAGTATTGTCATTTTGTTTTCTTAAGTCTGGAAACATTTTTGGAAACATGACTGGATATGATAATTGAAAAATGTTTTATACCAAATATTATATATCAAACCTTGACAGATTTCTACACATTTTTGGATAATATATCTATTCAAGACGTTTGTCCAAATCAGCCTGATAATTTTCAAATGCAGAGTTAACAGGTAACTATAGCGCACTGTTTTGACATAAGTGCATATCTGTCAGGATATTGACTGTCGATTGAATTTTTCGAATATAGTTGTGATAACTCAAACACAAAGACTTAGATTTATAAAATTTAATATGTGATTGTTACTCGTATTATTATAGTTTTGAGTCAAATTGATTTTATCGTGTCAAAGAAAGCATACAAAATGCAAACTTAGTTTTTCTTTGCTATGGAAATCAAGTTGTTCTCAAAATTCGCCTGAAAATAAAAATTCTCGTAGAATTAATTCCTTGTGCAAGGTTCATAATATTTTTTTTATGAGTATGAGGGAAGTGAACATTTTTATTAGAAAGTATGCGAGGAAGTTTTGATGAACTCATTCTCATTCGAGTTTTAAGGCAATTTAACCTAAAGAAGGACTTATTATCTGAGAACATTATTCCGTGGCTTAAACTTCGTAAGTTCAGTTTATTTGCATATCATGGAATCTGTAGACCTTGATGCTTTAAACAAATATGAACAATTTTTCGAAAATCAGTTCTCTATATGTATGACATCTTTGACCTTTAAATTTCGATAATCTGCTGTTTTATAACATCAACGCCACTCAAACTTTAATTTAACTCACTGTCATTCATAGTAAACTGATTTAACCGTTAATGGACGTTACTCATAACTCACGTAAAAACAGTACGTTATCAGTTATTTTATATATAAAATGAATTTTTATATGAAATTTTAATATTAAATGTGATATTCGAAAATATTTTGCCAAGTTTTTCCTACTAATAAGGGTTAATTAGTAGGAAAAACTTGGCAAAATATTTTCGAATATCACATTTAATATTAAAATTTCATTTGAGATTCAACACATTTTCCACTCCGAGAAATTTTGCATGTCTACAATCAGAGGCGATATGCATACATTTAGATATTTGACTGGATACCGGATTATATTGAACGGTAACGTAAAATTCTGTTCAAAACGGGATTCATTTGAGTTTGAAAAAACATTACCATTCTTAAGAATATTGGATTGTGCTGTAGATCACCATCAATTTAAAATAGGTTCATCTGATATAACAATGTTGTTAACTTAAAGCAAATCCTAGCACTCCGTGTTCTTTATAGCTGGTAACCATAAGGTTCCGCAAATTATCTGTATTTCATTATAATTGCCACCCTTGCAACCTCATTTTACATTTTAAGAGATTCGGAGCTTGCGCTATAATCAATAGAAAAGGTTGAGACCATGTGCACGAATAATTACATTTGGACTGGTAAGATTTTTCAAGCAGTTCACTGGTGTCTGGTAAACGTCATAAAAGCTTCAGTATGCTTCAAGCTAGTATACCGACTTGTATTGGCTATGTTATAAGAAGAAATAAAAATATTTCTTTGTTAAAATATGTATATCGTGAGATTAAAACAGAGTGATTTTTTAACGACCGAGAAGCTATAAATGTCTAATTGGCATTTCAAATTTTGCATTTAATATTGCAGTAGCTGCATAATCACAAATTCATAACATGAATAATTAAGTTTATCGTAGATCGAGTTCGATTATTTTAGTCTTACATCGCTTGTCTAAATGAAATGTTTAGGTGTTGACAAACAGTGGTTGAAGTCAAAGATGCACTAAAGTAGTACTTTTATCTACTTTATATTTTTCTTGCAAAGATATCAAAAAGATTATTTAACAGTTACTTTATTCAAAACGAATTTATTTTCTGGTGCTGTTTCACCCTCTATATATTTTGTGATTAGATATCACAAACTGAAATTAATCATTTTCTACCCAAGTAAGAATCTCAAAATGCATCTCATATTTAAAAGCAGGTGCAAAATATTTTATATTACTACCAATGATTAATAAATTGCAACATTAAATTTTGTAATTAGATGCACGTGCCCGTGCATTCAAAGACATACTATAAGAAAATAAAGCTTCAAGGTAAATTAAGCATTTCAGAAAGAGGGTTTTACTTACATGAATTGAAAATTGTTACTAATACTTCAACCATTATACTAGCAGAAAATTTCTTTAACTGAGAACAAAATTTCACTACCAATACGTATCATATTTAGTTGAATTTAAAAAGTAGTTCGGTGTAGGCATTTCATCTCTTCATTTTGTGCAAGAATTTTAAATGATTCATCAGTTTCCAACAAAATACCTCGTTTTAACTTAATTACATTGATTTGATGGGAAAATGCAATAGTTTATGTTTTTTAATAATTTGTTCGAACATTTTGCATTTTCATTGCTATTTGATGCATAAAATTCGAATTTTATGTACACATGAAACTAGAGTAAATTTAATTCTCGATGCAAGATACAAACAAAGTTTTATGTTTACTGAAAGATCATTTCCTAGAGAAAGTTCTACACATTTCTTTTGTCTTCGAAAAGATACAATAAAATATCATTGTAACAGGACCATTATTCCGATTTCATTCGATTATTAAAATATATATAATAAAAGAAATATAATGAAAGCGTAATGAAGCGCTAATTTGCCTCTAATATAATTTAACTGAAAAGATTGAAATAATTTTACATACACGTTTCGATCACAAAACATTTACACACATGTCAAATTATTTTTCGAAAACATGGATTTTATTAGATAAACAGTTTCTAAATTAAAGAATAAACTTCGCCGAATAAAAATGTTGGCCAAAAGAATTCATTTCTCTGAAATACATGGGCAAATTGTAACTGATTATTATGAAGGAATTCAAATTAAACGGAGAAAACTTCAATTCTTAGTGCAAAAGAAATTCCCGGAAAACCGAAAAATTACTAATGAGGAAGCAATAAATATATGTTGGCAAGTCATGTTATTCTTTACTTTTTCTCTATTTTACTATTTTAAAGTAAGAGTTTATATGAAATGCAATTAAGTTTTAAAGTGAATGTGTCGCTTAAACAGATATTTTTAAGCATGAAAAAGATAAAATATAATCAAAAAGGAGCACAAATAAAGGCTTGGCATGAAATACCGTACATGTGTACTTAATGAAATATTGTTTTAATACTTGAATAATAGTGATTTAGCTATTAAAACCTATGGACATGTCGAAAAAGATATCAAATATAGTTGCAGAGCGTGTCAAGCAAATTTCCAAATTATATATTTGTGCACTTTTCAAAATGAAGTTTTGATAAATTAGTTTAAGTCCTTACTAATCTAAAATAACTACACATAATTTATTAAAGAAAATAAACAATTTATAGCATTTGTGAAGACAGGGATTTTTATAACCGAATTTTCACCCTCAAGAATCAATCTTTAAGTTTGTATCCATTATTACAGTATTAAACCGTATATCAAATATTTATATTCCCAAAACAAAATTTCTGTAAAGAAAATTGAACACATACTTAAGAAAAACGACCCATTATTAAATTATAACTTCGTTTTTAAATAATCGCAATTTGGTCAATTCAAGCACCACAATAAAAATTTGACCTACCAAAAAATTCGTAAATTGAAAACTGGGTTCAAAAATGAGTATACAGAAAAAAAGAATTTAACATAGAAGAAAATAATTTTCGTATGCTACAATAAAGCCATATTTAATATTTATAAATACTTAAACAATCTACAAATAACTTGTATAAATGTAATTATAAGTGCTCAAATAATTCGTTATACTGCTCTTTACATATGACGATTGTGATGAAACTTCGGAAGTGAATAGTCCAGTCGCCTACAACAACAAAAATTATCTCGGTAACTTGCTTATTATTGCATCTGCACACTTCGTGTTAATTTAGTGATTTAACTTGCATATGGAATATTTTCCATTATGGAAATCGAAATTTTAATAATTCGAACCATCTGGTCTTTTTATGTCTGTATACAATTGTATGCGTCAAAAATTCTCAGTTGTCTTAGATATTTAATTTTGTTCACGGAATTATTCCGTATTTTAACGTTAATTAATTTGCCTAATGGTAAAAAAAATGTTGCAGATTTCAATTTTTTGCAAAAGATGACAGATGTTAAAGAGTAAAAATTGATAATATATGCCTAAAGTCAATCGTGCATTAAAATTTTATAGTTCGAAAAAAAAGATAATTTTTGAAAAAGTAAGCACAATTCATATTAAATTAAAGTTGTTTTATCGAAAAATAAACTCAATATTTAACTAATTGAGACATTATAATAGCTGTTGAAGCTAATGTTCCACGAAGAGTCGACTTATAGATACAAATAAATTTAATATACGGTACCTGAAAAAAAAAATTGACGTTTCAAAACGACAGAATTCTACAATTTTAAGAATATTTCGAAAACTATTTCAACATGAGCCCAATTTTTTGGATTTCAATATTTTAGCTCGTCAGCTATGCTCATGTGCAAAACTTTCGATGCATTAAAATTCAATTTTTCCTCTCATCTTTATTTTATTCTTCTCAAATTTAATAGTCTAAAAAATATTAAATTTGTGTTGTTTATGCATTTTGTAATTTAATGAAATAAAGTGTCTTTAGTTAGTGAAAACATTTGAGTAAAATTATTTAAGAGAATCGCCAAAGGTTTATAATTCTCATTTAAACTTAGAAATGCCATTTTTTAAGACTAACTTTCGAGATTATCAGAATTACAAAAACTTTTATTGTGAGGTTAATTTGATGATGGTAAATTGGTCCTGCAAAAAAACTTCGATTTCCTTAATGGAAAAATTTCGAGATTTATCCAACTTAACTCGGTTAATCAATTTATTAATTGGAAAAAATCTGTTCTCTTAAGTCATTTCCAATGACACCAATTTTGTGAAAATGCAGGCAATAAAAAAAGTTAGAGATGTTCTATTTTTTTCCTGTTGATGACTGTACAATATACATTTAGCGTGCTAGAACTCTTAAAAAGTGGAAATATTTGCCTATTTGAGTAAATTATTGACATTACAGTAAACGTTCAGTAAATTAAAGGGATTAGAATTTTATTCCTTTAAGAGTATCGAAGACAAAAATTTAGGGAATTTTTAACTTCGAAATGACAAGGCGGTTTCAGGCAATCAGATGCTAATCAATTAAAAGGCGAAGAAAGACGTTTTATGTCAAAGGTTTAACTATAATAAATAAGAAAAGGGAATTATTTCCGTTTTTTCGCACTTCATGACTAAATTCGAGTTGAATATTATTTTAGTAACATACTTCTTGTGTACAGTCGATCCCCCCACAACCACTAAACGAAGTAGTAACGACAGGATTTGTTGTAGCAGACTGCTTTTAGTAACATACTGAAAGGAAACTATAAGGAACAAAGAAAAATTTGAGCTATCAATGAATTTAAAAATTGTATATGTCAGAATTAAAAAATTAGAACAGTACTGAAGGTTTGTTCATTAACGTCATGTTCAAAAGGATTCAAATAATAACATTTTATGGCTAAACGAAATCGCGAACGAATTTAAGTAAAAAAATACTGTAGTCAGATTAAATTTGCCAGTAAGAAGTTATCATATTAAAAGAAACATGAACAATAAAAATAACTTACCTAATTATTATCCCAATAATTACTAAGTTATTATTGAAAATTATCTTAATAAATTTTTACAGTCTTATCAAAGAACCAATATGGTAATAGAAACCAAACAAGGCAAAAATATCATGATATTCCGACGAAGGATTAATAGAGAGAAGAAAGCGTAGTTCCAATACTGAACGAAAAGTCTAGAATATATGAATAACGCAAAGAGCTTTTAAAACAAAATCGATTTATAGTGTTTTTTAATCGATCTTTATCGATTGTAAAGAGACAAAATAAAATAATATTTCATTCACTTTTTTTCAAAAATTTGTGCATTATAGTAGTCGCTTTGAAGGAATGGTAGTTAAGAAAGAAATCATAAGAAAACTGAACAACCAGATTCGAAAACATAAGAAGCGTATGCTATTATATTGAAAGATCGCAAATTGACAAAAGATTGACAGGTATACAAAGTGATATAACATAAAGTATTTAAGACTATATCTGTTATGAAATAAAATAAATTCACCAGTATTCGAAGAATTGTAGGAAATTGGAAGAATAGATTGTCTAGCTCATTTAGCAAATGTAGTGAGGACCTTAAATGGTGTCTTCGAGTTTTTGATAAAGACTGGTTCTAGGAACAGAAACTTATTAAAGAATTCAAATAAATAACTAGATTTGAACCCTAGTGAATAATGTTTGCTACATTCTGTTAGTTAAAATATGTAATGATAAAGCCATCAAGATTTGTAATAATCAAAAATTCTATTTTCACATTCTAGAGGATCCCCTAGTCTTAATTTTCTTTGAGACAGAAAAATAATTTTTATATCCTGTTAGCACAAGGTATTGTACGAAATCTCCAGTCTTTTTGCTGAAATGATTTTGTTCAATATTTGTAATACCAGCCAATTTAGTAAAGATATTGTAACAATGTTGTTGGGCATTTTGTTGTAATAGGGTAATTAATGTATATCTACTTATAAGTTTGTGAACGCAATAGTTTAAAATTTCCAGAAACTAAAGACATGGAATTTGGTACGTGGCCTTTGCACGAACATTACAGATTTCTGTCCGATTTTAAATAGCATGCATATGTGGGACGGACGAATAGATGTATTATCCTTTTGCTCATCCATGGACGTGAAAACATTAAAACACAAAAATGCATATAGATTAATGAGATATATTGTTACAAAAAATTGTCTGGTGAGTAAACGGCTAAAATAAATCGGAAGAATGAGAAGCAAATATGTAGCAAGAACACATGTATTAAAAGTAAGTAGCAAAAACACGTTCAAGAATACCCCAAAAACGACACTTGTAGAAATTTAGAATACAGTCAGCAAATCGCTAATTAGAAAGCAGTAATAGTGCTCAGAATCCGCAGGTAGAGATAACTTCTCAAGAGATAGAGATTGGATTTTTCATGAGAGCATTTCGCATTTTATAATCCCCCAAGAGAATTTGCAATTTTCTAGATAGACTTTCAGATATGTTCTCCTTATATTGATGGTGCGATAATTCTTCGATTTTCCAGAACCTTGATTTTTATCTCCAAAATAGCCAGATCGTTGACAATGTTGGTGTCATCGACATGGCAGACATTAAGAGTATATGTAAAGCCCTCCTTTCAGCAATAAGACTAAATTCCAGGAAAGATACATTGCAGATTTGTCACAATAATCTATAGGTTATCATCAAAATTATAAGTGTATATTAATTTTTTTTTATCATTGTAAAAGAAATCAGAAATTCATAGTTACTTTTTTTTACTATGAGGAGCGTTACTGTGGAGCATTAAACGTGATAAAATATGTTAGTATGCAAGAAAACCGAGAGAACAACATTCTCGCAGCAAGGCCGGATTAAACCATGTAGCAATGTAAAGCAATGTAAATTGTTCAAATTTCTCCAATTCATCTAATTCTCGCCGCCCCCAAATTTCAACAATTAGATATTTTTTATTGACTCTAAATTAATTTTCATAGAAGCAGTTTTTAAATGCTAATAGATGTTGAAATATTAAAATATTTTCTTCTGGTCATTTTGAAAAGTGTTAGTTTTAATATCTTGGATATGAAAGATTTAAATGAATTTGAAACAAAATGGTAAAAAAAAATATTTTTGGCAGAATTTAAATTCTCTAATCCAAACGTTAATTTGTAAGTCAGTGAATAAACTGTGTACAAATTGTACTGATAATATAATTTTGATAAAATACTAATTAGTGAATGAATTCGAAAACTGAAAAAATTCTTAAAAATAATGTTCTAAAATTTAAACGATTCTTGATTTTAGAAGAATTGTCAAAGTAATATATAGCGCTGTGTAAATCAATTGAAAACACTGGAAAAAGATTGCTCTGAAAATATTGCAAAAATTGGTTCGAATTCTTTTGAAATTTGAAGAGAATCTCAGGCAGTTGTTTATTTTACTGGTAATAATACGGTCCTGGAGAGAATAGACGTCAATGATTCAATTTCGAATAAATCGATCACAGTTTTTTGAGCCATTTTTTAAAAAGGCTAAAAAATTCTGAAATAGAACAATTATTAAATATTTTTTTAAAGCTATTGAATAATTTTCTGTAATTCTTTAGGATCAAGATGTGCATAAACTGGTTAGTACTTAATTTGGGAATATCACTTTTAAAAATGCAATCTAGATTTATTCTTTATATTTAGAAGGAAAGATATGTATATCTGAATGTTAATACAAAAGCTGCGGGATAATTTTGCCAACAGAAAGTTGTTTAAAATTACTGATTAGTGTTTACAAAAATCATTTGATTCATTAATTAGCTTTTAATTTAAAAATTAGATGTTAATCTAATGAATCAAATGATTTGAAAGTAATCGATATTTTACAGATAATTGTTCAAAAGATTTATTTACTAAATAAATTGAATTGATTAATTTTTAAATTGAAATCTTAATTAGTTTCCCATTTAATGCTTAGAATATTTAATTGGAAAATTCATAGCTATAATTCCATTTGTTTTTTTCACGTATAACATTATTATTGATTTGGAATAAGATTAAATTTTAAATAAAATTACTGTTCTTCAAAGACAAAGAAGAAAGCAGAAAGAAATGAAAGTACAGTGATTTCACGTATGAATTATACTGTAGGAATATACCATATGAGGGAGGCCGAGTGCTAGAAGTAAGAAAAGTAGAGATTTTCAGTTACTGTTAAATATTGAATATATCGCCGTGTCATAAATTATTCTAGCGCTTTTATATGTAAAATAATAAATAAATAAAAGAGCGCTTACACTGATAAAATAAAAATTGACTTTCCATTTCTGAATTTAAAAAAAATTTTGATATCGTAGGAAAATTTTCAATAAAAAAAAAGCAAAAAAAAAAACCCCTCGAATTCTGATTTTTTTTTACAGAAAATATACGATTCTCAGACTAAATTTAATTAAGATTACGAATAATATTTTTTTTTCTTTTCTTGGTATCCAAAGCATCCATTGTTTTCGACAGTAAATAATTTGTTTTTGTCGTGTTACCTATAAGAAATATCTGGATTTGCTGAACTTTTAAAGCTCTCTATATATTGATCTTGTTAAGAAGAAAATGTTTGGAAAATATTTCTCAGTGAAGTTTTCCCCCCTTTCTTTACTATTTATTCTATTTCATTTGGTAATTCTTTGTGTAAATAATATTTTTTTATTCAAAGGTTCTAGTTTTTTAAAAATATTCTTTTGCTTCAGCCATGGTGGATTTCGTTGATTTTATATCATGAAAAACTCATTTATATAATGAATCATTTTATAGTATGAAAAACACAAGCCAGATGAGGATGGTTTATATGTCTTTCAAAAGAAATGAAAGAAGAAGAGTTCAGAACAACCTAAAATTATGTAAATCGGTAACTAGAAGTTTAGAAACAAAATGTCTTTTCTAACTTTGAAAATAATTTTAAAAAATAGTATCTAAATGTAAAGACCGGATGATACATATAAATTGATAGAAATTTTCTCATTCATTTCTCACCAGGATACGCCTAATGCCCTCTATCGGATTTTTAGAATGACAATGCACATATAATATATTTGGAATGACATCGAAACAAGACTTTTTCTGTAGAAGTAATGTAAAAAGTATAAAATAGTACGGCTGATACATAAAAGATAACTTCTGAAATGACACCCTGTATTTTTTTAAAAATAAATAGCTATCTTAACATCAATATTCATATTACGTAAATGTCATCAGATATCACATGTTCAAATGTAAAATAATTCTGAATGTATGTATGTGAGGAATTATAACATTTCAGACAGACATGGTATGAGTAATGTATCAAAAGACAAATAAAAAATTTGAAAGATTTTTTTGTGAATTTACCTGAAAATTATGACAAAAGTAATGCTAAAATTATAAAAGAATGTAATTGAAACATAAGGAAAAAGTTAACAATAGAAGATCGTCACAGATATGATTTGATGCATTCCCCAATTTATATAAATTATTTATTATTCTATGTCATACATGTGCACAAATAAATACAAAAAAGATATAAGGAGAGAAAAAGAAATTCACAGAAATAAGAAATATCTAACATAATTTCATTTATCAATAGTTTTATTATTATACATATGAAAGATGTTTAAATGTTGATGAATTTTTTGTGTGAAATAAAGCAGTGTTTTATATTCACAATTTTAGTGGAGGAAAATAAAAAAGAAAACAAAAGAAAATAAGAATCTGAATCTTTTAAATATCTCTGACATGTCGTATCTAATACGAGAATTTTGAAATTAAAATGAAATATACATAAAACCAAATAAAACGGGAAAAAAATTACTTAGGATAAATTTCGATCGTAGAATTTGGCATCACTTTTTAAAATAATTTACTGCGTCAGTAACAGAATTAACATGTCTGAATGAATTCTCTTAGGTTACGTAATGAAGGGAAATTGATAGAAAAATTAAAGAATTTTATAGAAGCACCGAAAACTGAATTGAAACGTGTTTATTTTTTCAGAAGAATGCAAACAACTCATTTGTTTTAAATCTAAGATAATAATTAGAATTAAAGAGAAATGGTTCAAATATTCTTTGGGGAGCATTAAAAATAATAATATATTTAAGTTACTCTCTTTTGAAGTTAATGTCAATTTTAAAGCATAAATTGCACTTTTTATCTCTCAAGTATTCTTAATAAATATTTTGTAATCAAAGTTATTAAAACTGTATAGCAAACTAGAATTATTTAAGTGTTTTTCCAATATTCTCAAAAGTGAGTCATTTCTATCCTTATTAGTAGAGTATGAGTTGGGATGTAATTCCTATCTAGTGTTATTGTTTGGCTTATAATTAGTCTTTAAATTTTACTTTGAAATTTTAATGGGTCGAATGCGTGATTATTTTTATTCAAGTATTTCGTTAAGAGCTCTCATTCTTATGATGTTCATTTATGAAATCCAGGTTTATTAAAGTTTCTTGTCGTTTTTCTTAAATGGGAAAAACTTATGTAATTTTAAAAGACTCTTATACAACTATAGTTGTTGATTTCTTGTTGGTAAAAATCTTTTTTTTTCATTTTGATTTACTAGAAATGATCAATTATAATGTATGAAAATTCTTCATTTTAAGTTATTAAGTTTTCTAAAGTCTTATAAAGACAGGGTAAGCTTATCATTTAAAGTCATTCTGCCAAATTAGGTTATGGAAAGCTATAAGTAGAGACAAATACATAATAAATCTTATCATCATTGTGAGAGTCAGCGATATTATTAGGTATAAATAAGTATTTCACTAGATCTTTTAAGGATATGATGAAGGAATTACAGCCTCTGGATAGAATTACATTTTTGAAGCTTTGAATGTTTCTTTAATATTATTTTATTTTATCACTTTTATTTCTGGGTATGAAATTATTTTCATATTGTTTTAATATTGAGAAATTCACTATTTAATTAATTGTTATAAAAATCACCAAATTCTTTAATAAGTATATATATTTGAGTAAAATCCCAAATATAATATTCGTTTTTATTGAAAAGTTGTCTATTGTTAAGAATTTGCAATTGCAAGAAAGACAGTTTTCCACATATCTCTAACCGATGCCGGATCAATGAAAATTGGCACTGGCGACAATTTGGCGACAGAATCAAACATACCGGAATCTATAAATATTTTTGTGATATATCTGTTAAAACGCGACTTATACCCATGGGGGTTGCATGAGATATGGAGATGAGAAGCACTTGGCCTTGTGGTTAATTCTTATCGTATTTTACAAAAACGGTGTGGGATTGACTAACCTTTTACGAATAATCGAGAGAGGTTGTATTGAGGCCTGTGATAGACATTAGGACTCAAGCATAATTCTAGCTATTATGCTATAGCAGTATCCGATTATCCAAATTTCTCCGTGTGTTTTAGGACGGATCGTTGTGATTACGTCGGTTGTGAATCGAACTCGAGTTACGTTGACCTTTCTAGAAACTTCTTTATCCTGTCACGGAAGCAATAAAAAACAGGGAGATGAGCTGATGTCAATCTGTCTCCCTGTTGTCAGCATTGAGCTATTCACTATACGTTCACTACTGTTTGAGCATTGAATCAATAGTGAACTGGAAGTTGAGTTTAATTCAAGCGAGTAGTCAGCGAAGAGTAGTAGGTGATTGAGAGACGTGAATCGTCATGCGAAGATTTACTCCTGCAGAGTTCTATTTGAACGCGTTGTGCTGATACAGACTTTTAATACCGATTTACTGCTGTTTACTGCAAGTGCTATTTTAGTGTAAGTTTTATCGGCGTTACTTTATTGGTTATGTATTCTTATTGTATAGAATAAAAGGCCATTATTTATTGCTGACTTTGTTGGACGATCTGCACTTCATACTGAGTTTTGGATTTTTGAAATTTTCGTAGTAATTTCGTATCCATCGTGCACGCGTAGTTTTGTGCAAGCAAACAATGTGGCAAATTTGTTTGATAAATTGTATTTAAACTTATCCCATTTAAATCTGATTTTTAAAAAATTTCTTTTTATATTAAAGGATGTATTAAAAATTAATTTAAGATTTTTTTTGTCTCATTTAAATTCTTAGTATGAAAGGTCTTCCTGTATATTCTATGTTGTTTAAATTGCTATTAACAATACTTAGTTAAATTTCGTATCATTCTTTACCCACTTAGCAACATAATTGGCTTTTACTAATTTTCATATTCATTTCAAAAATCAATTATTCTTATTTATCCTTAGTATTTTAAGAATATTTTTTCATAAAGGATTTTTAAAATGTTAGATATTTTATTAAACAAGCCATATTTATTTTCATGTCTAGTTTATAAGACTTTGAAGCTGCTACATAAAAATAATAGAGTATTCAGAGAACTAAAAATTATTTGTAGCATACTGCAAAATTTATCTTCTTGCAATCTTTCCAATTCCTTTGGGCTGTTCTGTATATTTTCAAGATATTACTATTTCTTAGAATTCTTTGGTATTGAAAAGTTTCTTATTTTAATTAAAAATAAAGTTGTACGTGATTGAAAGTTGCGTATTTTAAGATATTTCATATTTCATTACGCAGTATATGAAGGTAATTTCATCCCGAGGAATCACTGGTAGGTTATTATCAGCAAAAAAGTATTATTTATAAAAAATAATTAGGAAATCTTTTTTGATAGATTTTAGCAACGATCGTACTTTCAGCTGCATTCTATTTTTTATATTCTTGTTCTGTTTTTTAAAAATATTTTGGCAATAATTTCATCGGTTTTAAAATAATTATTTTATTTTTAAACTTATCATTATAAAAGTGCACTTATTAAAAGTGAATTAATGAAATTAACTTAATAAAAATAAAAATGAAGATATTAGAGAATTTTTGTGCAATATAATATTTCATGTAAATTAAATTTTTGTATTAAAAATTTAATTAAAAAGCGTTTGCTTATAGACGCTGTGGAATCCCGTTGAGGTGCCAGAAACGAATAGATTGTTACTTTTTAGCATATGATAGCATATACCTAAAATACCGCTCACAAATAATTAAGTATAAGTAAGGTTCTAATGAAAGTTTTGTGAAAATAATTAAACCATAAGTTTTTCATAGCAGAAAGGAAGAAGATTTCTCCTAAGTAACACTTGCTGATTTTTGCAGCTTATTATGCAATCCACTCACATATTCTGGATGATTAAGAATTTCTTTTTCTTTTTTTCTTTCTCTTGAATACTTAAATGTGAGACAGCCTCAGGCTGCTTTTTATATTTTTGACTCAAGAAATTTAGAAAAATTCTTCTACCAGCATAATTATAGCAAATAAATTTTAGTTTTTCTTTCATATCAATGCTTAATTGCAATTTCAAATCTATAACTTGAATTTTGAATGGTAATAAAAAGGTATATATAGAATTTGAATTTTCTAGTGTGTTATTGAATAATGATAGAGTCATCAACATATTATTGTGAATGTCTTAAACTCGTTGTACTTAGCCACTTAAAAGTTCGAAAAAAGTATCTTTGTATTGTAATGAAGATATAGAAAGATACAAGTAGTTAAAAAGTAATAACTGTTTTGATAAAATTATTCAAGACTTTTTAAAAAGTTATCGAATTTCCGATTAGTATGCTTGGAAATTTTATCATTTGAAATCATAACCACATTTAAACTATAAAAACGTACATACTAACTAGGAAAAATGAAATTTTTGATTTATACTGTTACAAATGCTTGCTGCACTTTGAAACTTTCTGGACTTAACTGTTTTAAATATATCTAGAAGTAATATCTGAAAATACATTCCTTTTATTTTTAAATTACTCACTTATTTATCCCAGAAATACTGTGAATAATAACTTTTGATACCTCAAAAATGTTAAAAGTTAGAAAGAAAAATTTGCTTTCATATTATAAGGAACATCACCCCTTTCACTATTTATTTTAACAATTTTTGAAAACAAAATATATTGAATTTAAATTGAAATATTAGAAAACTCTGATCCTTCAAGGAAAATTTGAGAACAAACTAATAATTTGCAAAGTATAATGGAAATATACGAATCCCAATTTTTTTATTTTCTAGAAAGTTACACAAACTGAATTTAATTAAAATTATGAATGATGCATTTTTTTGCTCCCCCCGGTATCCAAATAAATATGGTTCTCTATAACAAATAATTTATTTATAGTAGAATGTCATCCTTTAAACATATTTGGGTATATTCAAATTCAAATTGGGTATATTCAAACACTAAGATCAAACTACTCATTCAGTTCGAAACTTCTTCACGAATTTTTCCCCTCTTTCTACCTCTTTCATTCTATTCTATCAAGTGACAATGCTCGAGGCAAATAATGCTTTTCTTGTGGAAGATCTTGTTTGATTGGCAGCATTCTTTTGTTTCTACTTGGATTTGTTTGAATAGGAAAGAAGTTTGAAAGATAAGCAGGGCAAACACAGATTGAAAATGTTTAGTATATATTTCCAAGAAAATGGGAGCGAAACAAGCACATTCTTCTGTTTATTTAAGGGCAGAATCAAAGGAACTACACCAGATGAGAAAGTCTTTCATTCTTAGTTATACTATAATTATATTTTAATTCGTTTTTATTTATAATATTTCTTTAAATCGGGTTTCAATAAACAATTCTTGTTGCGCCTTAGATCTATCTTTTAGTGACCATGAAATTTTACATCGTTTTCTATGATCTTTAGCATTAAGTGATAAATTACAGTGTAATACTATGCAAGGATTTTGTTTATACAAACAGCCAAATTGGTAAACTATTTTATCCAGCTAATGACGGAATTTATTTTTAAAAGTCTCTCAGGCAATACATAATCAAAATCAATCGATGACGTATATAGATGTCGAATGCAATACATTTGATAAAAATTATTGCATAACAAATAAGATTTCCTTTTTATTAGGTTTAGTTATATTAACGTCCCATTTGAAGCAACACTTGGGCTATTTTGGGACGGACCTCGTAATTTTGAACCGCGGTCAG
This sequence comes from Argiope aurantia, assembly GCA_026543865.1. NCBI lineage: Eukaryota > Metazoa > Arthropoda > Arachnida > Araneae > Araneidae > Argiope > Argiope aurantia. Next base: position 174,354 of record JAPMOR010069153.1, on the reverse strand, counting down.
ATGACGGGGACAACACCTGAGCTGGCACCTCCCTCTCAACACCACACCGGTGGAAGGACGTTTGGTCAGTACTGATTTAACGTGCAACAGACCCCCTTACACGACGGTTCTTCGGTGGAATCGGGTCTCGAACCCGAAACCCTCCGATTCCGAAGCCGAGACCTTACCACCAGGCCACCGCGGCCTTCCTTTTTATTAGATAAAAGAACTAAGAAGTCATTGTTGAAAAAAGGTATTGTAATTGAAAATTTAAAAATTCTCAAATATAGGACAAATTAATATTGGTGGTATAATTGGTACAAATTTGGGGAAATGTTCTTCTAAGTGATATACAGGTGTTACTGCTGTACTTTCTGGACTAATGTTAACGTCGGCAGTAGTTAAAAATCCAAGAAATCTCTCTTTAAACGTAGTTAGTATTCCCATGAATCAGAAATTATCAAGAGCCTTCATATTTCCCGGTTTTATTAATCTCGTTGGAATAATTATCGGAGGATATATGATATATAAAGAAATGTATAGGGAAGCCTCTATATACAAGTAATTTCAGTAAATACCCGATACATTGGGGAAAATAATCAACTCCTTTTGTAAAAAGCAATGCATTGTACGGCAGATAACTTCTATAGCAAAGAATTTAAGCTAATTTTTAAAAAAAATTTATACAATGTTTATTGGAATTATGAAGAAAATATATCAGTAACTGACATTTGAATTACATCTTAATAAATGAATTTTAATGGTTTAAGAATGAATGATTAATAATTAATGGTTTTAATAATTAATAATTAATGGTGTTTAGAATAAATGGTAATTTTTTATTTACACGGCACATCAAATATGCATCAAACGCAGTTAATTGGCTAATCCGAGATCAAAATGTGCATATTTATCGCATTATATTTTTAACTCATTAGATTTTTATAATGTCGTATTGATATAAGGTTAAAAATATTAGTTGAAAATAAAAGAAAATCATGTATTTATTGAAAGAAATGATTCGAAAGAGAATTATTGACTTTATATTAATGTTTATGTTGTCTTTTTAAAGGTAATTGTTTTTGTTTGATTTAACAACATTTTGTCTTACCAAAGGGGCAAATATAATTTCTGTAAATTTCAGATATTAATTAAAAATTTGGTTAAATTTAGTAATTGAATATATGAAAGGAAAAATACGCATTTTAGGAAACAGAGTGCGACAAAATCATCTAATTTCTGTAGTCTCCTAAATGCACCGAAGATCGAATCTTCCCCTCAAAATGTATGTTTAGGTATAATTTTTTATCTTGAAAGCTTAAAGACAGTTTTTCAAAAGATATTCGGAAAAATACGTAAATCCAAAACTGTCCAGATACTTTTGACCACAGAATATATCTTTGCAAAAAGTAATTGCACACACACACAATGCAGGGATAAAACTGCAATTACTTAAAAAAAATCTTGCTAATGGAAAAGAAGAGGAAAGCAGTTTAAGATGCAAAAAAGCATGCAGATGTTAAATGACATGATCAACTCTGCGGTTAATGCGACCCTTACGTTGATCAAAAGATTCCGTTCGAAAAGAAAAGGACAAAGCAATTTAAAATTCGTAATGAATCAGGAATCAAGATAATGGCATTCCAATTTCTTTATAATTTAAACTTCAATAGCTCTATATTTACTAATACGCAACCCAAATTCTATATATTATTTTTGTGTTTATCCATGTTCTTATTTTATACCTCTTAAATTGCATTCTTTAAAAAATAAAATTTAGAAATAGATTTTAAAGATAAATTCAGATGTCTAGTCCGAAACATAGCAGCATAACGATATTTTAACACTGATTCTATCTTTATGCTATTTTCAAACATTTAATTGGGATTGCAACAACGATGACGTGAACATAAAAAATGTATTTAATTGTAATGCTTATAATGCATTTAATTGTTATTTATTAAATGCAGTAACTTTAAAACTCTGAAAAAAGAAGTGTTCCGTACAGTATTATTTACCGAAATTATCAAGAGAAAAAGGAAAATTTCGATACAAAATTAATTAAAAATCTGATTAAAATTTTGAAATTTTTTTTTATTATTGAAAACCTTTTATTCAAGAAGTATCTACCCGTCAAATGTGGTAGCAGTTTGCCTTGCAGATAATTTTGAACGATTTTCCCATTACGTAACACGCAGATAATGTCCAGTTTATAAATATTAACATGTGAATAGCAAAACTTTCTAAAATCAAATTTTAAAACCAAATCAGTCATGGAACCTTGGTCCATTCCCATCACATTGCATTCAAGTAAACGAACGGATACAAATCAGGAAAGCACAATAGACATAAAGAGCTAATCAGCCCATGAATTGTGTGGATATTCGAACCTTATCACGTAATGTGCTGTCCTTGCTAAGAAATGCCTTTCCATTCAACCATGCAATCTACCATCAAGGATCTTGAATAGGCTGTTGCATTCAAGAATGTGGCATTCAATGGTCTTCTAAGCGTGTCTGCAGCATATTAACCGAGTACAAAGGATAAATTTCATTGTTTCCAGACCAGATAATGCTTTCGCCATTTCATCGCGATTCTCTATACTCTGTTGAAAGGATCTGAAACAGGACGCTGATCCAACAAACCAATGCATCGCATCTAATAATATATATGAAGGATTTTGAGGCTGTGTTCTAAAGGGTATTTAAAATATTTACTACAGTTCAGTAGAGTTTAATTAAAGAGTTTTCCGAATAAATGCATTTAAATGTGTGGTATTATTACTCATAATTACTGCATTATATCTAACTTATCACCATTTTAAGACTCAAACTTAATATTATATCTGGGTGCAAGTTTGAATATCATCAAAATATAGGAGTTTAATTAAAAAGTAAAGTAAAAAAATAATAATTTAAAAAGTAATAATAATAACAATAACAGGAGCTTATTTACTTATGTCCTAAAATACGACAAATTTCATAAAGTAATTAATTTACACTACTTACAAAATTGGAGCCGGGTTAGCATGGTTGGCAGGGCTTTGAATTCGTGTCCCTTGGGTTGCGCGTTCGAACCCCGCCGGCCGAAGACTCTCCGTGTGTGTGCGTGTGGTGGCTGGGGCACGTATAAATCTGTCGTAGTCACGAAGTTCTTCATATCGAGAGTAATACTACTGGGTGTACTGGATAAGGGATGATCGTTCTCTGATTCAGATCTAGATTACGATCTGTGGTTGAATCAGTGAAATGTATGAATGAAGTCCGCCTCGTACAAAGGCTTGTGACATGTGTGTAGCTAAGTCGTACTATTGGCCCTAGATAGCACTATTGAAAAAAGAAGAGCCGCACCCTTGGGTTAAAATCACTGATTTCTAAATATAGTGGGCTTGCCTATGACAAGTGCCATTATAAACAAAAACTTGCAAAAATAGTTTAGAAATTATATACTTTTAAAATATATTTTTGATAATTTGATAGCCTATTTCAACATTTGTTTTAAATAATATGTTATATGTAATTATAATATGCGATTAAATATCACATATTGGATAATTGGATATCGCATACTGGATATTCCAATACATTATCATATGTTGGATTACATCCCAATATGTGATTAAATATAATAATGTAAGGATAGTTTATTTGGAAAAATAATTCAGTATATTTCTTATTGAAATTATTATGAGGATTGTTGGTATAAATATATAATTTGTTATAAGACGGTATACATTGTAGAAATGGGATAAGAAAAATGTTTCCTATACTAGTTAATTTCGCCTCTTTAGTCGGGATTATTTTAGCTTTATTTACGTCTTTACAATACCTTTTTAAGAATGAAAAAAATTAATTTTACTTAGAAGTTGTAGCAAATTAAAACCATTATTGCATCTATGGCAATAATGGCCATAGTTTTATTGATTGCTAAGTTCCTTTAAACGATTGCGCAAATTTTCGATATTAACTTTTTGTAGGCTATTTCAATTGCAGAATATGTTTATTAAGAAACTATTTTTTTCCTTATATGCATCTAAATTATTTAGAAATTTAGATACCGTTTTCATATAAATGATAATGTGCAGAATACTTCAATTTGCGTTCGTGTATTTCAGTATTGTGCAATTAGATCATAATATGAATATCATCAATAACATTAATGATTGATGAGATTTTGCTTTTCCCAAATCTTCAAATCTTATATAAATCTTAATACAAAATTTATGTGCGTTTCGATTTAAAAATTTTCATAAAAATATTCTTATTAAAATGAAAAATACAAACAAAAACACGATGCATAAAATGTTTATAATACAGTCAAATATAACACAGTCAAGAAGCATGCCATAATGTATTTTATTCTTCTTCTTACATATTTTATGCTTAGACAAACACATTCTTACATATTTTTGACTGCATTATTTTATTTATAATACAGTCAAGTATAATACAGAGAAGAAGCACGCCATGATGTATTCGATTCTTCTTCTTAAATATTTTATGCTTTCACTCTGATATTTAGGACTCTCCACCCCAAACAATATGTTACAATTGTTTTATTGTTTACGTTTTTAGTAATTTGGCATGCCTTTGCAGATATTTTGGAATTTAATTTTGGAAAATAATGACAAAGTCTAAGTGAAGATATACAGAATTATCCAAAAAGCAAGATAAGATGTAAATATTTATTTCTAATGGATGGCAATGCATAGAGAATACATAAAATATATTGCTGGTAGGAGAAAGTTCTAAATGTCCTTTTCTTGCTTTCAGAATATAGTTTATAAAGAGTGAATACATTGCTGCATTCCACTGCGGATTTCGAAGAATTTCAACAAAGAGTAGACACATTATAAACATTGTGTGATCTTTTATAATGTATTTAAATTTTCAAATTATTTTTACTATAAATTTATACTAGAAATATGTGGAAGATGATTGCATATGCAAAAGGAAAAGCACTGATCATTGTACGTCAAATAAAAAAGTTGAGTGTATCTGAAATATTTTCGTACGCAACCAAAGTAAATGAACATCAAAAGAAGCTGAGAGTTTGGAATTTCGCAATCAGTAGAAGAGAGTATGCTTAGTACCCTTTGTTTGACAATTTTCAAGATCTGCAAAACCACATTATTAAAGCAGTGAACTCAAATGTCCATGGACCAGTTACTTGACGTGAGGCAGAAAATGGACTTCCGATCTGATGCTTTCCGTAAAAGAAATGGAACGCGAGTTGAATGCATATAAATATTTTGAATTTTTATCCAGTTATATATTGTTTTATCAAAAGTTGTTTACTAGGAATAAATATCTTAAATATGTTCCTGTTTTAAATAAAACGTGTAAAGGTATTTTTTGATGTATAAGAGAGATGAGGTACGATAAAAGGCTACTTTGAGACGCCCGAAAGCACACGGAAATTTTGAGACATCGGATCACCACAACAGCAGACAGAAACTACGGTTCAGTCCTAAGGGCCATCAACTTTCACAGTACTACCTCTCCCATAAGAGGCACGTCCTGTCGTCAGAAGGGAGTAGTTAACACTTCACCATTTTCGTATCCACTAGAATAGCGAGAAACAAACATTATATTGGACTCCAAACATTATATTTCCTCTCCAAATCTCAAGTGCCTCCCGGGGGAGGACAGATAGATGAGATAAACAAAAACAACAATACATATCTTATAGATTGAAGCAATGATATATTTTATAAGCTATAATTATGATACGTTATAATTTGATTCTATAATTACTTCATTTATAAACATGTTCATGAAAATGAAATATGTATATAGGATTAGTTCCCCTTTCTAACACCAGATAGTAGTGCATTCCCCTTTTCTTGAAAGTTATGCAGAAAAGATTTCTTGTTTTGCTTCGCAGTCAAGAAAGATAGACGTTCACTTGAGTGTGAGCGATGAGAAGCCCTCGAGGGAAAGCAGAGAAAATTTATTTTAATGATCACCCAGTGAGTTTCTTGTGAAATTAGTACTTTATGAAGAAAATAATTTTTATTGCCTTTAAGAAATATTCGTAACCGTGATATGGAATTGCTTATCCAAAATTGTATAAAAATAAAGAGTGGATCGATGTGAATAAATGGGTGACTAGTCAAGAAATTGTTTCCTGATTTTTCTTGCGTAGAATATCCTATTTTTTGCAAACAGGAGCATAGGTTATGTGGTCACGAACAGTGCAGAAATACTTCTTTAGGGAAATGTCCCCTATTTTCGACATCGAGTGTTCCTTTCATTATGTAAGTGGGAAATATTTTGAGTAAAAATCATTTGTCATGTTTGTTAAAAATGTTTTATAAATATTTTTTTTGAGAAAGAAAAAGAATAAAGAAAATAAAAACGATACAAAATGAAATTTGGAAGACATTTTTGAAATTTCATGCTTAAATATGTGCTTCAAATTTTCAAATACATAAATTAAACTAACATACAAAAAAGATACAAAATAAATTATTGAAATTAAAATCCATAAGCTATATTCTGATTCCTTTTTATCCAAATAACTTAAATAAGCAGTAAATAAACAAAACAAAAGGAAGCATTTTGACGATTGAACTGCGAGTACTTGACAAATTGAAGAATATTTCAAAAACAGGTAGCATAAATGAAAGCTTCCTTCCTTTTTTTTGAAAAATGCAGATGTTACCATTTGTTGAAAATCGAAAATAGTAATTAGATTTAAAGAGAAAGGGAATATTCAAATATTCTTCCAGGAACATAAAAATTAATGATATATTTAAATTACTCTCTTTTGAAGATAATGACATTTTGGAACTGAAAACTACCCTCTGTATTTCTCATGCATCTACAACAAAAATTTCTCATTTCGAAGTCATTAAAAGAAGACATTAATCGTGAATGATTTAAGTATTTCTTTTATTCTATAAATGTTCTTAAAGACGTCTTGTTTCTGTTTGGATTAATGGAAAGCAATTTTTTTTTTAAATATAACTCTCTACGTCAGTATTGTTTTGTATGTAATTAATCATTTTTTAAAATATTAGAATATGCACGTTTCGCATCTTAATTCTTTTTGGATGAAAGTTGTCA
>JAPMOR010069153.1:149943-160542 GCA_026543865.1 Argiope aurantia | reverse complement strand
ATATATAACCAATAAGAAGATTAAAACTTCAATATGGTAATTAATAAACAGATAAACAGGCAATTGAAGTATTTAAAGTATTAGTAAAAAGTGAAGTATTAATTTAAATTGCAGAAGAATTCTTTTGAGAACTATATCAAAGAATTTGGCTTTGAGGTGTTGATTTGTAATACATTACTACGACATTAATAATATTTATGTAATTTCAGTTAAATTTTTAAAAAAAGTTATGATATTTTATACAAATAGTACTATTTTTATGAATTAAGTACTTAATTCAGAAACAGTACTAATTTTTCTGTATTTATTTTATGGAAAAGTACTTAAACAGTTCTTATTCTTCAGAAATAATTGTTTGCACGCAGCAACAATGAACAAAACAAAACTTTAGCAAAAATAACATAACCTTTTTTTTTGGATTAACTGAGAAATACACCATTTTTTTTTCAGAGAACAAATTTTATTTCTCACATTAAATTTCATACCAAACTACTAACAACACGCATTGTGTAACAAAATCGTCTGCGTCAATATAAAACGAGTTACGTCATTAATTAATTCCAGTTCAAACAGATTTTCCACGCACAAAACAATTGTTGCTTCCAGTGGATTTGTTTTAAAATAAACACCTGGAAAAATACCTTATCGTCACTGTTTGATCTTTACCAAAATAGAACGAATTTATCTTTCGTTTAGTCTCCGATGTATAGAGAAAATACCAACATAGAATAATTCATTTGTTCGGAATCTTTAGGAATTGTTAAAATTGAAGCATTAATTTAATTACTTGGGCTTTGTTTAATTATTTGCAATACATTCTGTACGAAAAAGCCATCTTTTGTAAGGAAGAAGATGCCAAGGAAATTTAAACATGCTTCTCTACACAGTAAAATGCGATTTGAGAGGTATAGAGCAAATATTTATTTAAGGTAAGAAGATTATTTAATTAGAGACATTCTGTAAGGTTTATTTATTTCAAAATATTTACAGGAAAAAAAAACTACAAATTTAATCGCTTTTCGATTAGTAAGATTTATAAGATTTATGCTTATGTAAAAAATTTCTTAAAAGGCAAAATATATAGAAACAATATTTTTTTTTTTACTTTCTCGTATGCGTAGTGTATGTATAGAAATCGTCAAAAAATCGTCCCTGAGTTTGAAAAACCCATTTTTTGAAAATGTCCTTCTGTCTGTCTATGACAAAGATAACTAACTCAAATACACTTTGAGCTAGGCGGTTGCAATTTAGTATACATTCTCTACATCAATTTTGCAGATTTCTAACGTATTTTGAGTAAAATCTGTTTAGAGGAAATCCGTCGGTCCAGCTGTTAGAATACAAATTAACACGGAATTAAAAAACGAAAAGTTAAATAATATTCTGTACACAGATTTATCATCTTTAGTGTAGACACATGTTAAATTTTATTCCAAATTCATTTTAGGCTTGACGTCTGTCGGTCTATACTTTCAGAAACATATAAATGCAATAACAAAAATACAACAAAAAAAAACCCCGCAATGACTTAAATATATCAAATTAGGTATGTGATTTTGTGACAAAAAAATAAATAAAAATGTAGTTTTGCGTTAAATTTTTGTTTCAGTTGGTTGAGGAAAATGTGTCCAAAACACAAATTTGATTTTTGTATACCATTAACGAATGCCAGGGATTAATTGCCAAATAACTCGCCAAGGATAATAATGCCTCCAAGGCTCTTTCAAGGCAAGTTTATTATGGAATGTGCTAGAAAATCTTTGGGAGACCACTCCCTCTGGTTTTATACAGTATGTATTTCATTGAAAAGGAATGCATTTCGCAAAATCGAAACGCATAATTCAATAATTCATAATGGATAAAAAATTTCAGTTGGCGAAATAACGTATTATTTTCTTTCTGGATATATCCTCTGCTTTTCTGCGAAAAAATTACGATATCCATTATTTAAAATCGCCTAAATATACTATAATATATGGCATGCAAGTTGTTTGTAGAATAATTAATAAAATAAACGAATTCTATGAAATACCTTACTACATTCGTTTCACCGTGGTGCTCGGAACTTCAAGAAACTGATCACAATTTTAGAATTTATAGTCTATATATTTAAAATAACATGGAGAAACAAAGAACCAGTCGTCTAATTTAAATATTTTTCCAATTTTCCTATTTTTGCCCAATTTTTATTTCATGTAAAAATTAGTAACTTTGAAATTAACATCAAGGTTTACGCTCTTTCCTATACCCTCCAGTTTTGGGAAAAATCTAAATATCGCTATTTCGTTTACATTCTCTACGAGCAAAACTTGTGACATTTGGTGGCCGAAGGCAGCTAGTATTTTTATTAAATTTAATATTATTTATATATTATAATATTTTATTAAATTTAATATTATCAATTTTTATTTTTCTAATTTAATAAATACTTAAAAAATATTTTGAAGATTTTGTTTTCTAACATGAATTTTAGTACTTTTAAGGTTAAATATTTTCAACTTCCTAACTCATAATCAATTGATATATTCCTTTTTCTAATGATTGTATTACTCTAAGAAATAGACATCTTTATTTTTTTGGAATTATTACTTTCTATCTTGCGCATCTTCTTTTATTTGTGCGTAGTTTGAGCATTATTGCGTATTTTCATTTTCTTTGCCCTGCATTTATTTACTTATTTCAATAAAAGTAAGTAAATAAATTCCTCACATTCATTCCTGCACGCCATTAGTTATTTCGAAATACATAAAGAAATTAAGACCTCAAATGCACCGAATATTTTCTCATTATTTTAGATAAAGTTTAAGGGTATATATTTATAACATCATTCGAATATAAATAAGATACCTTTAATCATATACCGTCTTTTAAAATGGTGTATTAGAGGCGTTTTGACTACTAGCGGAACAACTTTTGACTGGTAATATTTCGAAAAACATTTTAAATGGCATGACAATCTGAGTTACAGTCTCTGATCAAAGATGAAACGAAGTCGAATTGACGGAGTTTCACGGAAGATTTAACGATTGCATTTTACATTGTATTGTATAGCTTGATATATTACATTTTTTTCTCTTGATGGTATATGGCTATCATTTCACATACCATACGGGTAAGTTCTGTTACGGATTATTTTTTGCAAGTTTGTTTCTATTAGTTATCATATATATTGTGGTCACTGAGTTATTGAATGAAGAAAACCTTAAAATAACATATTTTATAATTTGTTTCAATGTTTTACCATCTAGAATAGTATAAAAGGAAAAAAGTCTGAAGTGAAATTTCCATTTAATATATCTAATATGCACATTTAACATCTAAAAATGCTTAAAAGAAAAAAAAGTATACAAAAAGTGTGAAGTGAAATTTGCACTTAATATATCTAATGTGCACATTTAACGCCTAAAAATGCTTATTAGAAAAAAAATTATATAAAGAAAGTGTGAAGTGAAATTTCTATTTAATATATCCCTATCTTATTGTCTAGAAATGCTTAAAAGGAAAAAAAAAGTATATAAAAAATGTGAAATGAAATTTGCATTTAATATATCTAATGTGCACATTTAAAATTTAAAATGCAACGCAACTATCAAAACAGGAAACTGTCTTGAAATAAATCTGCTGAACAGTCTAACAGTCTTGTTTTTTTAAACAAATAATACGAAAACGTTTTTTTATCTTCCAATGCGAAGGATAAAATTTCTTGCTCTATGCGTTCCGTAAAATGGAGAGGAAATTGTAATATTTCCTGCTTACAAAAGAAGTCATGTTTATACAAGTATTTTAAAACCAAACAGAAAAAAAGTGGCAAAAATTCAATTTCCGACAGAAACAATTTTACCCTAGAAGAAGCAGATGAAGTTCCTGACATTGATCTTCTAATTCTGTTCTAAACCTACCCTGGAGTTAGTTCAGTCGTTCGTGACTGCAGAAAATTCTCTGGTCTTCCATAAAGTAAAAAAGTCTTAACTTTTTAACTGTTCTGGTGATTTAAACCCTGGAGAGTAACTTTTCACTGATCATTACTGACATTTTTTCATGGAAGCGGTCATCATCTAAATAAATGTTTGATCATGAGGAATGCTTAAAGCATTTGACTTTTATTGCGATATTTTTAGAAGTAAAAAAAATTGGTAAAAAAAATAAAAATAAACGCATTCGTAATTTTTGTTAAAAACAGCTGACGTATTATAATTTGGATTTGAAATCCTTTCTGAGATGATTATTGACCGCACCTCTGAATGAAATTGAAGATCATGTGAAATCTCAATTTATACTTTAAAGTTTAAAGTCATATTTTCCTTCTTACATCAAACAAACGAAAATATTAAACTAATTATTTACCATATTTACATATCAATAGGTTTAATATAAATTTTATCCTATTTGAAGCTTAAATTTTATATTTTAAGCATGCTACTTTTAAATTTATAATTCAATTTTTATTGAAATTTTTGACGAATTTAAATCGACCGAAAATGAATATTAGAAAATATATAACATTGTTTAGTTAAATTCTAGCTATTTAAAAAATAAATTCAGTTAACACTAAGTTGAAAATTGCATTCACATTTCCGATACTAGTCGAGATATCATTGGAGAATTTTCAGAAAAAATAATTTCCAAAAAAACAAGAAATATCAGAAACTATAATTTTTAATCTTCCCCAAATTCTCTAATGTGAAACAGAATTTTAATGAAGAACATGATTGACGCACATGGAATTTTTTCGTTCTTAACCTTAACAAAATTTAATTTTTGACAATAATGCCAAATGTGTTTCGAGAGTTCGCCCTTTACACACATTTGAATTTATTCTGTTTTAGAAGCCCGCGTCATCTCCTTTTCGTTAAGAGGAAAATTTTCAATCCATAAGGGTAGTTCTCTCCAAAGTTTCCTACTCTTTATGCCTCTTTCTCTTTATTCCACCATCCAAGAATGCCTGGAGGAAAGAACATTTTTCTTACCAAACATCAGGTTTGATCGGCTGAACTCTTTTGTTTTGCACGATGTGACTGTCAAAATAGAGAGTAACTTTGTATAATGTAAGGAATACGTGAACCTTCAGAAAGAACCTTGCTTGTTTTTGAAAGGAAATGGGAGAAGAAGGAATGCATCGGTCAGTTTATTCTGGAATCGGATAAATCCCGAGTAACAGTGAATTTTCCAATTAAAATGATGTATTGAACAATAATTGTTATGTCGGATGTTTGGAATTTATTATGTCAGATTTCGACTAATTAGTTTCTGTGTTACCAAATTATCAAAGATTGGTAAATAACTTTATACTTTTTAAAATTAACCCTTTAAAGGGCCATTTTTTTCTAGTCATATTATGTTAAAATATTTTTAGGCTTGATTTTAGAATAAGAAAAGGGATTTATTTAGCTTATTAGATAAATTTAATTTGATTAATTAATTAATTAATAATTATTAATTAATTAATAATTAAGAGACAAACCAAGACACATCATTTTGTGTGAGATAAAGAACTGAAGCATCTAAGTTTCTATCTTTCTAAAAACATTTGTCAGAACTTATGCCAATCTACATAATTTCATACAAAGATTGATAAATTTTGTAGGAAGCATACTTCCCACGGTCTTAGAAAGGGTTAATGGATTTAATGGAGTAACATTATGATCACTGAACTATTTGATGGGCATGTTACTTGAATTTTATTAAATACTAGAATATTTACAGAAAAAAAAATCAAAACAGAAATGACTATATATAAAATTTACAAACATATAAGAAATGATAATAATATGATTTTTTTTGTTTCTAAATGGCACGTGCCATGGACAAGCACGCTGACGAACGTGGGGATTTTAAGCCGAGGGTGCGTATCTTCTTCTATTAGTAGCGCCAACTACGGCCAAGAGTGCGTCTTAGCTATTTACGCATCACATTCGCTTGCACAGTCCCTTTTTACAGGGGGGGGTACATTCACGCATCTCAGAAATAGAACAGATGACGAACAACCATGCCCAGGACGCCTAGATCAGAGGGAAGACGCGCTACCCCTATGTCAGGATGCCGGCTAATAACCTGAAATCGTTTACAATGGTTTTCTATTTCGAAATATTATAGAAAAATTATCTGGGGTAATAATATGCAGAAAGATATTATGTATGAAAAAAAAACACAAATAACTTATGTGATTATTGCACTTGCTACCATAACAAAGTACATGAGGATGCAGTTAAAAAGTATAACATGAAATAATTTGGTTCATGGTAATAAAGGGAATTAATATATGCATTCATAAATATCTATTTGAATGCATAGGTAATACATATGAATTTATAAATATCTATTTAGAAGATATTTATGAATCCATATGTATGTGAAGAAAATGTGGCGCTTTTTTCTTTTTTTCGTAAGTCCTTGCGTGTATGATATTGGATGTTGAAAATGATACAGTATTTCTTCAGCTATGTTTATTGAAAACTTAAAATTTAGTTTACTGTACACATCTCACTAAAGGTGTACACATATATCATTTAAACCCTTCATGGCAGTGTGGATTAAAGTATTTTGCGACAGTGCTTTATGGGTCCATCTTTAAATAAGACAATCCATTCTGTTTTAACATTTCAACATATTTTTAACAAATAAATTCTTTAAAGTTATGAGTTTTAATATCATCATTTTTGTGAATGCATATTTGTTTTTATTTATTTATTATGACTTCGGTCTGACTGGTATCTATGTTTAAATTGTTGAAGCAGGTATTCGATTTTACAAATATTCAAATAACTATAAAAACTATAAGAACCTGAAAAATTATTGTTAAAGTTCTAATATTATCCTAATAATTTCTAATTCATAAGATTTGCATTTTTTACAAATTTATTTATTTGGGAACTAGAAAAAAAATAATCTACTTATTTACTGCCTCTTCTAAGCCTTGTGGGCCTAGGCAGCTTAACTTATTTATACACATACAGTCCTCTCAGAATGAACACCTTACTCACTGGCTATACGCTATAAGCTGACAAATGCTACGTTTAACTTTTAAATTAACAATTAAATAAAAGAGAGGCGCCATCTACATGCATTGACATAACAGTTTGCTATGAGCACGAGTTTACAGAAGGTGTCGCTTCTCAAATGTTTGTTGAACATTGATACTTAGCTTGATCCAATTCTAAAAGTATGTGCTATGATAGAGAGTATTAATTAATTATGATAGGATATTTTAATTATTTGTGCTAAGATGTGGAGTATAAAATACACTTGAAAGACAAACAAATTTTAAAAATATCGTTAACAACTTTTTTTTGCAATACAAAATAATATTTATATCAGATGTCTGATATAAAAATAAACACTACGCATTCTGTACGGTAACAAAGCATGCATAAGATTATTAAAACATATCTGAATAATCTTTCTGGAAAGTTATGAAATAGCGAATAAAAAACTCTAAAATTTCTGCAAAATTCACATAAACAATATACAAGTGACATAGAAAGGAGTAACAACATTAAACAAACAAAATGACAATATACAATTAACACATAATGGAAAGAATTATTAACAATTATTTTTATTAAGTATAATTATAATCGATTAAAAATAATTTGAGAAATGATGCACATGATTTTTATTGATCTATGTTCGTAAAGATGAAATTCGGTGTAATTTATTTTTACCGATTTCCTTAAATGATTGAAATTTTCTTATTTAATTAATGCCAATATAATATTTAATATTTTCAGAGTTTAATTATCAGTAACTAATAGAGTGATTTAATTAATCATTAATTCCATATTCTTGTCGCCGACTATTGAATAATCAAGAAAAGTGATTTCAAAATTTCATAATATTTCGAGCAATAAAAAAACAAAAGGCATAATATTAAAAATTCAGAGTTTATTCATCAGTAACTAATCAATTGATTGAATTAAATATGAGTTCCATATCATTGTCTCCAAATATTAATTAAACAATGAAGAAAAGCAATTTCGAAATTTCATAATATTTAGAGCAATATTTTATAAATGAAAGATGTAATAATAAAAATTACGAGTTTAATCATCAGTAACAAAACATTTGAGTTAATTAAACATTAATTCCTTATTAATTCCTTGTCTCCAACTGTTGATTAAATCAAGAAGAAAATAGATTTCAAAATTTTATAATATTTAGAGCAATAAATTATAAATAAAAGTCATAATAGTAAAAATAATAAAAATAATTATTTTTCAAATATTTATGAAAGCTTCTTATTAAAATTTGAAAATCTTTAAATGTTTTTTTAAAAAAACAGAGAAATATTATCGGAAAATGTTATTTTCGCTATAATTCGTAGCTGTTATTGTTATTACGTGAGTTGGAGATATTTTTTAATACAAATGAAATTTTTATCCGATAAAGTAAATGATTTGCAAATATATGTTTTCGAGGATGAAAAATAAAAGAAACACTGAAAAATGTAGAATCTTAAATTGAAACATTCTCTGGTGATTTGAATTTACGCTGGAAATTTTCAAAATTGATTATCACATAAGCGAAACAGCAAACAGAAAATGAAAAGAATAAATAAATTAATCGAAAAGAAGCATGAGCAGGGGCTCCAAATCTCCAAATAATTTATAACAGCACTAAATTATGCCACGTATTTAAATGAATTCTCTTAGGTAATGTAAAGAACTTATCTCTTAGAAAAATTGAAGAATGCTTCATAAGTATCGAAAAATGAATCGGAAGTTTTTCATTTTCTTGAAAAAAGCCTATACTCTAATTTATTTCAAATTGAAAACAGTGATTTGATTGCAGGGGAAAAGATTGAAATACCCTGTTGAAAGCTTTCAAATTAATGGCGTATTTAAATTACTATCTTCTGAAGTTAACATTATTTTTGAAGTAAAAATTACACTTTATGTTTCTCAAATGCTACCGATTAATTCATCCCAAATCAAAGTCATTAAAAAATATATTCACCGGGAATCAATTTAGAGTATTCCTCTCTTCTTTTAACGTTCTTCAAGTTGCCTTTAGTTTTCTGTTAATGGAATGCGAGTTTTATTTTTTTTGTTGAAAATATCAGTTGGATGTAATTAATCAGAATTTTGAATTTTACAGCTTCTGTTTTTTAAAACGATTGTGATCAAAGTGGTATTGCAGTTTCATTGAAAAGTTTGATACATTGCATTTTCGAATAACTTTTTATCATAAAATGTATTATATTTTTAAAGAAGATAATTTTGTAGAAAATATGTGGAAAAATTTAAATTTATTGAAATGTTTTGCTTTTCTATAAACTTTGAAAAACATATCTGATTGAATGATTAGAGCATGTAGAAGTGATTATTTTTAATAAATTTAAAAAAATTATTTGGTTTGTCTATTTATAGTTTCTTTATTTTTAAGAATTGAGCAAATAGCGAATTAGATATAAGTTATATGATTAAAATAATTTTGAGGGACCCTTAAATGTTACACTTGTCAAAATTTAGAAAGAATTTTATAAAAAAAACTATACATTTCTTGAGTATAAATTTTTATTTGATTTACACATAAAAAGCGAATGGTTTTTTATAACATTAAACTTTGAAACTTCAGAATAGAAAGAATGATTTGAAAACAGCTGAATTTAAATAATGAAAGATTCTTTAACTTGGAACTTTATCACTGAATTAAAAATTTTGCTAATTGTATCTTTCATGCAATATTTTTGTACTTTCAATTAGATTATGTTTATTACAATCAAAAATTTTAAAACATTACTTGTATAGAATTAAATTTAATTATTTGTTACTTAATTACTTTTTATCACTCAATTTCGATCAATGTCTGCCATTCCAAAATAACATTTTAGTTAACTAGGCTATATGTAATATTTTCCATAGAATTATTTAATTTGTTTTTATAATCCATTCTGAAAAAAATATGTGCATGTTGTTAATAAAAGAATACCAACTAATACTGAAAGGAAATCATTCGAATATTTTTTATATGGCTCTCTGCAGGTTGGGCCATCTAAATTAAAGCTACAAAATTTGCCACAAATATGCTTTAGGGAATTTTGAGATTTAATCAAAATACAATACAATTGATGTCCGTTCAAAATAAAATGGTCCACTAATATATAAGAAAAGTAATAATAAATGTAGCTATAAAATATTTCACGAAATAATTAATTTCATTGAAATAATAAAAAAAATTAATTGAGAAAATTTAAGTGGAATTTGAGAAATTACTAAGTGGATATTATTTAACTGGTGTAAATATTATTTTTGTGCTACAATAGCTTCAAGTTCTATCCCAAAAGAACGCTAAGATCTAGCCTAATTTTTAACTAATCAAAAGTCTAAGTAAAATATCCAACTAGAACATCTCTATCCTCAAAGTTTATTTAAATCAAAGTTGATAATTATTGGTCAAACTACTTTATAGAGCGCCAACCCACATTTATCTTTACTATAAATAATAATAGAAACGACAAGAGATAAATTATTGTCAATCTTTCAAAGTGTGAAAGTGGTTTAATTATTCAATTAGTTAAAAATTAAGCACAATTCTGAGCGCGCACACACACACGCACACACACACACACACACACACACACACACACACACACACACACAC
>JAPMOR010069153.1:135331-149933 GCA_026543865.1 Argiope aurantia | reverse complement strand
ACACACACACACACACACACACACACACACACACACACACACACACATTGAGCTTTATATAAGTAAAAAAAACAAAAGAATGTGTTTCGTAAAATATACCAGTGAATTAAATCTGTAAAATTCTCGTTAAAATGTCTTCTAAAAAAATTATAAGTGCAAATTATTATTTTCTTATTCAACCAATTATTTTCTTACATACGAAAATAATTGGTTGAAGAGCAAAAGCGAGAAGAAGCACATAGATATAATTATTTTATCTTACCTGGATGCCGTAGAAATTCTTGTAATTTTAAAAATAAACCATTTCCATTTGTTTTTAGGTCATCGTTTTATAAACAAAACTTTGTCTTCTTTCTTTGAAACAATCAAATGAATAAAGAAACAAAACTTATCTTGACAATTCTACAAATAAATTCGTAA
This sequence comes from Argiope aurantia, assembly GCA_026543865.1. Taxonomy (NCBI): domain Eukaryota; kingdom Metazoa; phylum Arthropoda; class Arachnida; order Araneae; family Araneidae; genus Argiope; species Argiope aurantia. The sequence continues at coordinate 149,513 of JAPMOR010069153.1, read as the reverse complement.
AAAAGAAATTGCAGAAATCCTTTGAAATGGAAAATATTTTATATCTATTTGTTTTGCTCTGTATGTTATGCTGAAAAATTAAACATTTTGATTTTTAAGTGCAAAATTTATAAGTAAAATGGAAATTCTGGGCGATTTATTTTACATTAATTCTATTCAATTATAAATATAAAATTCTGACGAGACAATTTTTAATAAACATGATATAGTATATTTCATTATTGTGCTTTTATTTCATCTAGGATTTCCGCACTTGAATTTAATTGATTTATTAGATTTTTCAGTAAAAACTGAAAAAAACCCTGCAATTCCGATTGCATTTGTTTAATAGAATTTAATAGGGATGCAGATATAAAAATGCGCTTGCATTGCTCTGAAAGAGTTTACTCATAATAGAAATACATATTCACGGAAAGGTTATTATTTATCTGATAGACATGGCTGTCGAAATTTTATATTTTCTACTATTTTCAGTGATTTCTCTTTTTATATGGTTTTTTAAGTACATTAAGAACTCAATTTTTTATTATCAAGTGAGAACATGATGTTGTTTTCGTTACGGGGTTTTGAATAATTGAAGGCAACGAATAATTGAAGCTCGAAATCACGTAGGCAAGGATAAAGCATAAATGGCAATATTCATTCTCATCTACTTCACCTGCTTTTATCAGTTTTGCATTATTATTATGTATGCTTCTTTGAAAGCAGATGCGTTTTTAAAAGGTTGACCTTCTGTTAGAGACAATGGGTTTTAACCATAGTAATTCTACGGGACTATAGAAGACCCCCCACGGAGTCATCTACTGCGCATGCAGAGATTTCCGTTATATCTCGTAAACTACATATGTTAGAGACATGAGGTTTTCACCATAGTAATCCTACGGGGCTATAGAAGACCCCTCCCCTTGGAGCTATATACTGAGCATGCGCAGATGGTTTTCGTTATATCTCGTAAACTACATACGTTAGAGACATGGGGTTTTCACTTAGAAGTACCCCCGGAGGTCCTCTAAACCCGCCAAAATTTTGGATCCACTGCACATGCGTAGTACGTATTTTGCTTAATATTGGTGAAGTCAATGTCAGATCAATACCATAAAGTTCCTATGAGTCTAGGAATGTCGATGACGTCAGCCTCAAGTCAGGCTGAAAGTTGTTATATCTCAGATTCTATGCAATGTAGAGACGAGTTACATTGCAGTTGCTCATATCGTTGGATAGAACTTGCCGAAATGCACGCAACTATAGGAGTTCCAAGTTACTACTACGAGGGATTTATGAGTTACGGGCTCTCAAAGTTGTAAAAATTTGAATTTTTGAGCGAGGTCTTTGACCTCGTTTTTGCAAAAGTTCTCTTTACGACTGGCATTCATACACTTTACTCGATGTCCTCTATCGAACGATACCACATTTACGGGCTTACATTATTAGAAGCCGAGAAACAGAACCGAGAACGGAAAAAGACATGATGTTGTTTTGGTTAGGGGAGTTTGAAGCTCCAAATCGCGTAGGCAATGAATAAATCATAAATGGGGAATCTTAAGCTTTCTCCCGATGAAGCCTTGCAAAGAAAAAAAAAGGAAACGAAACAGCAAACAGAGGCCGAAACAAAACCTTCAGAGACAAAACCTTCAATCAACAAAAACGAATGATTCTAAATTTAAAATTAGAAGCTGATAGAATTAATTTTCTTTTCTATGTAAGTGTCTTCACCTACCTTCAATTGACTTTGTATTTATAAATAAAAACAAGTTATTAAAAATTTTGTGTAGAAACAAAAGTATAAAGGAATTGATAAAGATATTTGCCTACTTGTATGACTTAACAGATCTGGTTTTAAAGCAACTGTTATTTAAACAGAACCTTCTTTATTCCGTTTTTGCAGAGGATAATTTTTAAAATCCTTTCCCAGAATTAATCTGAGACAAGATAAAAAATTCGCTGTCATCTATGTAAAAATCTCTTCCTAATCACTCTAGATAATAAAATAATGCCAGATAATAATAAAAATATCGCATACACTCATTTGGTTTATATATAGAGTGTTTGTTCCGTTATGAACACATAGCAGGAAACTTAGCAGAATATTATATTTACGTCTTAGAGGTTGGAAAGTATCCAAAAACATCATACTTCTTTACACACACACACTACGAAAAAAAATGAACTGTTCAAAATTATAGCTAACTTATTGTCATTGAAAAAAATGATGGATCGAACAAAAAATTTCAAACAAAATTTTCTCTTCATGTTGTTTGCATATTTAAAGACATTGATTCAAGGCTGAAACCATTCCACCATTCCACGGTGCACTAAGTCGTGCCTTTTATATACAAAATTAACGTTTTCCAAACTTACTTGCATAGAGAATATATATCATGTATATACTTCTGTCTTTATGTTTCGAATAATATTTTTTTTAACGAGAAATGACATCATCGTTTTTCGAGTCCAATTGAAAATTAAATCGCGTTCGATTCATCAATTTGTTCCAAGATATTTTAAATACGTTTCATTTGAACATTTGCCCTTATAAACAGTATGCATCATATGCGTATTGCTGTATTTTTATGTTTCAAATCAGGTTTCTGTGGGATAAGATGTGACATAATCGTTTTTTATTTTCAATTTTCAAGGAAACCACAGATTCTCGAGATATATTTATTTAGACATTCGTCATCGTTTAAAAATGAGGCAACGGTTTATTCTGAGTTTTTGCGAACATTATAGGATACCTTGTATATATGATCAAAAATTGTATAAATATTTTAAAAATATATAACAGATGTGCAACTTACATTTAAAAGAGAAAAGTAGTTTGCATTTGCTTCAGTTATCGGGTTATTTTAAACACTACTTATTTACAGAATCAATATTTAAGCATGCAAACAATTTGACGCAAATGAGGTATTGTTAATCCTTATACTAGTGTTGAATTTAATATTTAATCAGCTTTTAAAGAGTTTTTTCTCAATTTATTGAACTTAAGAATGTACAATTTGATTTATTGACGAGAAAAATTTATAAGTATATTTAAAAAAGAAATAAATGTGGAAATAAAAAATTTCAAATAAATCAATACAATGCCTTTCAAGAGGATAGACAAAAAATTTCTTTGTATTAAAGCTTCAAAATTTAAATACATCATTAAAAGTTTTTAAATGTAAACAGAAATAAGCAAAATAAATAAGCCTCTTATTATACAGCTTATTAAAATAATATTCTTTAAGACTTTTAATTATTTTTATAAGCTTTAATTAATAAGCTTGTTATTAAGTAAAAATAGCTTTTAATTAACTTCACATGTATGAGCCTTTTATTAACTGCACATACTTATGTGTTTTTTATTTATTTCTTTATTTGTTTTTATTACAAGTAACTAAGAATAAATATGATGCCCAGTGTGAGTCTTTTTATTCGGTTGTCGGTTGTTTTATTGATTTCCTTCAATAAAATGGATATTATTGCAATAATATTTAAATATTATTTTAGTAAATTAATTAGTTAATGTAATAGAATTTTTTAAAGTTTATTTCATGTGATTTGAAATCGCCGGTACCCCCATAAAAACATTCATTTTTTATATATTTAAATTGAAATGAAAAATATTTGATTTTCCATTAAATTTACATAACCACATTTATTTATAGCTGATATAGTAGTCTTTGCTCAAGGCGAAATTATTCATAAACTTTTTAATGTTAAAATACTTTTAAATGAAGTTAAATTAAAATCCTCTTATTATCTGCACTTTAATTATATAGATATTTATATCAAAAGCACCAAACGATTTTAATATATCATAATTTCCAGAAAAACCACGAACTTCTTTGAAAATTTTATAAAGTGCATCAAAAGGTAATTTTCTTCATAAATTCATCGAAAATTGCTTAAAAAAGGATACGAATATATGATTGGCATCCAGGTATAACAATTGATAACTCCGAAAAAAAAATAGAAAATTTTATTTAAAACATTAATAAAATTTTCATAGTGTCAAAACAGAAACACTAGTAAAATAATCTTTTTAATTATGGAACGTAATTTATAATTAAGGAAAAAAATAACCATTAACTTAATTGTTAGAAATGTTTTTATTACACCTTTCTTATACTTCAGCATTTGCGAGAAAAATAACAAATATCTTTTGTATAAAATATTATTACGCAAAATATCTTTATGTTGTTTGTAACGGTATTTTAATGAAAATGCGAATGTCTACTACACCAAATTTTTTAATTTCTTTAGTTAAACCAAGAACTAAAGACTATTTCAAACGACTTTTAAAAGTCACAGAGAAATGATTTCCTCTTTATAAATAAAGAATTATTTGTGAAGATTCATATAAAATTTACTTAAAAATTGTGAGTGGCACTCAAATGAAAGTTTATAAGTTAGAATATTATAGAATATTCGAATAGAAGTCATTTTCAGCACGGAATTTGAAACTATAACTATAGATAAAAGCAATATTAAAAGAAAATAAAAGTAAGTAAAATTTTTAAGCTCTTTGAGTGTCGTGGTAAAATAAATCTTTTTAAATCTCTATTTTGGTTTCTTTATTCCATTATATTCCATTCGCTAAACATGCCTAAAAGATAAAAGTTTTTAATTAATAATTTAATTAGCTGTCACGAAGCTTTAAGTAAAGCTTTTCTTATGAATCATAGCATTTGTAAATAAAAAATGAATAAAGTCTGTTAAATCGTTTGAATTTCTGATGACAAAAAGTAAATTTGCATACCAGTTGTATTCATACAGATTGTTTCATATATTTAAAAAAATCTGTATAAAACGCTAATGTACGTGGCGCAGAAATCGAGCTTATTACTAATTGTCGAATGAGAACAGTCAAATGTAAACAAGAAATCACGCCAAGCACGTCAAAATCGTGCCAATCATCCAAAAACTCTTTAAAAATCTCAAATCCTGAGTGTATACCAGAAGTTCTGCCGATTTTTAAAGTTACAATAAAAATTATCACGATTATATTTGGCGAGCAATCGCTCCAAAATGTTTCAATTTTGACGCCCGTACATTAATCTTAAGACTATTCGTAATCGTTATGACTTGCCTGCGAAATTTGATATTTATCTTTAAAAAAGTTATCTTTTAAAAATGCTTTAACTTAAGACTAAAAAAATATTTTTTTAATTATATAAATTTTATTTTCGTACAACTTTTTATTTCACTTTGATAATATTTTAATTCAATTTGATATATTCTCTGAAACAATAATTTTAAATGCTTTGATGGAATTCAAACTTTTCATCAAAACATTCAAGCACCTGTTTTTCCCAATCATTAAATTAGTTGTACGATTTTCACTCCTGTTTTTATTTAGTATCATATTCACTTTTTAATTTGTAATAATCTACTTTAATTGAATTCATATGTTTTAATCGCATCAAATTATAGGGGGAAAGGTTTTTTAAAGAAATTAATCCCATATTAATAATTAACAGTCTAAAAGCTCAATAATCTTGGCTTGCAAACTGGTCGCCAAAGGCGGCTATTAATAAAAGAAAGCGTTTGAAAATTTGAGTGCCTGAAAGAACCTCAAACTAAAATTCACTTTAATATTTCAATTGTATATGTGTGGAATATGAAATAGGCACAAATTTTCAAACGGCACCACTGACATGCCATATTCTGTAGAAACACCTATTTTTATGCAAGAAATACAAAAATAGCTATTTGTCTTTTGTTCAGAAATCCTTCTTTAGATCTTACGAACAACAGAGCAGAAAAAGTAATCTTCCAGGAAAAGAAATAATTCACAAAAAAGTCGTGTTCCACTACTGCCTGCAAAACAGAAAGCCGGCAAAATTCCATTTCCATCAGAAACAACTCTATTTTCTCGAAGAATCTTAAGTTCCGGACATTGATCTTCTAATTCCTTCCTAAGCCCACCTTGAAGTTTGTTCATTCGCCTGTGACCACAGACGGTTCTCCTGGCTCACATAAAGCAAGAAGTTTTAACTTTGAAAATGTACCGGGGATTTCAATTTGGGAGAGTAATACTTTTCAGATCGTTACCGAAATGGTTTGATGAGAATTGGTCATTATCGAGACGAGTGGGTGGATTGAAATCTTCTGGAAGTTTGTTAAAGAAGTCATTCTTTTTGTTAAAAGTGACTGGTTTATCATAATTTGGCAGAAAATCCATGATTTTTACTTTTGTTGGTCACCTGAACTTTGTTATAGATGTAATCGCCCGCTAACTATAGTTTTATTTTAAGACTATATTTAAACTTTCTGTCGATATAAAATAATAATATAAATGTGCATGTTTTCATCTTTCTTACTATATAAGTATTTAATGCCTTAAATCTATTTTTGAAATTGTATTTAAAGTTTTACATCTACCTCAAAGAGCGATATGCGAATATTGATATAACTGAGTAGTCGTCATTTCAGTCATTTTATAAAACAATAATTAAACATAGGGTACCAATATATTTAAATGAGAGGTAATAACATAAGGAATCAATTGTTTTAAAATTAGTAAATGGTTTTAGATTTCTTTAGAAATACTAAAGATTTCATTCACAAGCTGATGAAGTAAACTAACTATATATAACCTCTATAATTCGCTTTCTAGAACTAACAAAAAAACTAGTATTATTTGAACTTAGTGTCAATTAAAACTATTTGAACTTTGTTTGTTTATTTAAAACTGTTATCTTTGAAATCTCGCTTTCTTTCTGAAATAAATGAAGCAGACATTTCGCAAGAGTGACTCATCTGCCTTTGAATAATGCTAAATATTATCCAAGGGCATTCCTATTTATAAAATATTATTCTAGAAACGTTTTTAAAGTAAACAAAATGAGAATTTTTGGCGCTTACAGAATAAATCAAAATCGCTGAAATATTGCCATTTACCTGTAGTATTGCTTTCCTACGTAGTTTGTTTTCAAATTAAGGAGATGAATTCTAAAGATATATGAATGGATGTCAATTTGTTTATCCCTCGGTCTTGGCGATAAATTTGGAGATGGCCACTTGTTGATTCAGCTAACAGACATGACGGTTCTTGAAAACAGAAGAATTACGAGGATATTAGGCCTGCAGATTCAGTAATACTTCGAAGAAATTTTACATCTTGTTTTGGAGATTATTTACTCGAAGATTCTCAGTGTGTTTTAGTGTGCTGCTGTGTGTTGCCTGTGTTCGTCTCGGCTGTATATTTGCTGTCCTTGTATTAGTGTCTTCGTGTATAATAAACGTCATCTTTGTTTTTTACTGAGGCCAGTTGATTATTTATTTCATCGATAAACAAATTTTGAAAGAACCCCAGGATTTCCGTAACAATATGCATTTTATAAATCTTTGATGTCTTTTATATATTTTATAAAGTGAACTGCCATTAAAGTTAATCATAATATAATTAGCAACAGATCAAAACATGTATAAAGGACTAATCTACAAATATAATTTTTTGCTACTATTAAAATTGCGTTTTTTGGGGGTGGGATATTAACATTGTATCACGTGACACATAGATGCATAATTTCATACCACTATACAGCTTGCAATTCATCTGCCACGATATCTGATTAGATATTTAGAACAAAAATATTACACACAACAACGATTCTTTATGTATATCTTTCTAAAGTATTGTTTCAATGTTGATATAGAATTTATTTGTTTCTAGCAGACAAATGCGACATTTTTAGTGATATTTTCAGCTGATAATACCCTATTTATAGTGCCCAGAAAAGTATCTATATTGTAACAAAGTTATATTTTGTTTTAATTATAATATGTGTGCGTGTGCATGTGGAGAAGATGCATTTATGCTTAATACGAATTTTGATGATCAATTTTTTCAGGTAACCTTATTTTTATTTGTTTCATTTCGCCTGAATATCCATTTTTTACATAATATGTTTTTGCTTATAATTTTGATCAAAAATGTAAAAAATTTTTATATTCTGTATATAATATTTTATTAAAATTAGTTATTTAAAAAAATTCCTTTACTTTTTAAGCCATTTTTATAAGTATTGACCTGTAATGCAGCTATTAAAAAATGCATTTGAAATCTAAAACGTCAGAAGTAGATTTATATTTTGAGGTAATTAAAGAAAAATTGATATTTTGATATTTGTTGAAGAATTATGAGATGTATGTGCTAGAAAATATATAATTCATAACAGAACACTCATGAAGATTTTGCATTAAAAGATAAAAAAGTTTTTACGTATTCAGCTAAAAAATGTAACCATGCCGTAGTTGATAAAATAATGAATTCTTATATTTCAGCGGATGTTACTTCAATTAATTTTAGCTCCTTAATTAATTAGATTACTTTTACTTTTTATTAAAATTTATCTATTCATTTTTTTCAGTCCAAGATATTTACACTTTCATAATTCCTACTTAACATCATTTTGTGCAAAGTAGGCAATGTATTTGAGATATTTTTTTTATGTGCTTTTGAATAGATTCATAAAAAGTTTTTTTATGCTATAAAAATTGCACTTGCAATTTATTTCCGATTCAATTAGGCTTACAACTTAAATACATTTATAATCTTATAATAGATAAAATATGTTGAAGTAATTGTGATGGCCTTAATATAGATCAATTATGTGATAAAATATTTATTAGAAAATATAAAATTATTTACTTATAAATCTGATTAAAAATGTATTATAAGATAAAAATTGTCAAAGCAGAGCACTAAAAGAAATCCTTCATTTAATTTACCCAAAAAATGAGAAAAACACTCCTTATTTTTCGTTATTTCTAATTAAAAAAAACTACCATTAATTGTGGAATTTACTTTGTGTGGAACCTGCAGTTATAAAATATAATGGAACAAAACTAACGAATAAGGAATTAACGGTTCGTGGGAAAAAAAGGAAGAAAAAGAAAAGGAAAAAAAAACATGGTTTATCCATTCTCTTCGTGTATGACAAAATTCGATTCATTGGATAGCTTGTTAAAAAAAGAAAGAAAATAGGCACATTTTCTTTTATAGTTAATTGGTATAAGAAAGGAACGTGAAGAAATGTAATGAAATCGCTTCCTATTTACTAGAGTATAAATAAGTAAAATACCTGTTAGTTTAAAATAACATTTTTTATTTTTTTTCATTGAGCTTCTTTACATTGTGTTGTTATGTAACCATTTTACTTTTATAAAAAAAGGAAGGAAATATACTAAAATATCTGTTGCCACATTAATGAAATTAATTTTTAAAAAGAACAGGAAATTATTGAATTGCCTTTTAAATAAACATTTATATTTATTCTTTCCTATTCTTGAAGAAAAGTGAAGCCTTTATCTGAATAAAAAATCAGCTTTGAACATATTTTCTAAGAAAAGGAAATGGTTACAAAATTTGCTTTGAAACTTATTTTTAATTAATTTTTAAGATGGTTTTACTTTTAACTCTATCTACAAAAAATGTGGCAATGAAAAGCGCAAACGATTTTTACCAAGTTGACGTATTATTAATTACTCTGCAAAATTTTTAGTTTGTTTCATCGTTGAGAACAAATATATGAGTTTTTGTTATTCAATATTATATGGAAAATTCTCATTTTGCTTTTTAAAAGAAAAATTAATGACTTTTATAAAATGAAGCCATCGTGAAAATAGGAATCTCAAAATTCACAATTAAAATGTTTCCTGATAGCACAAAGAAGTATGAAAAAATGTACTATTTGGCCGGAATAAAACGATGTTTGAAATTAATAATGCATGGTAAGATAATTTATTTTTAAATAACAAGTTACATTTATATTATACTAAATTAACACATAAAAAATTATATAACATTTTATGTCTAAAGTATGCAAAAGTTCTTTTTTTTTGAAATTGGAATTCAATTATTATTAGTTGAAATTTGGCTTGTTCCCTTTTATTGGTTTTGAATTTCATTTGTTATGCTAAAAGCAAATATAATTTATGTGGAAATGCAATTTAATGAAAAGGTTATGGCTGTAGAAAAAGAGAACTCAAAGTTAATAAATAAATTCTAGATTCTTTAAAAAATTTTTGATCAGAAATATTTCGACAAGGGAACACAAAATTAAATGAATTTTTTTTTAATGTTAGTACAATCAAACATTAGATTTTGCAGTGTTCATTATTTGATATTATACGGGAACTCTTAGTTCACATTTTCTTGAGAGAATTATTGTTATTTTAAAATGAAGCAGTCATGGAAATATGAGATTTTGAATAACCGTAAAAGTAGCGAATAACGTTTATAATATATGCTCCCTTAAAAATTTATAAAAATAATTTATTTATGATTCTTCTATTGCATATTTTTTGGATTATGATTTGGAAAATGAAACATTGTAGAAAATAACATCGATTATCAAAAAATGGCAAGTTAATGATATAAATTTTTTAAAAGATGTAGTTTTTAAAATTAAGAAAAAAGATGTCTTGTCTTCCATGTCGAAAATAAGATTTCCTTCTCTTAAGTCATTCAGGAAATAGTGCACTGAAAATATTTTCGAAAGAATCTCGACTTCTTCACCGGCTTATTCAAAACAAAGAAAAATCTAAGAATCTCCATTCTTAGAAAAAAAGGCTAATGTTTCACACACTGATCCTCTAATTTCTTCCAATTTGGAAGTTTGTTTAGTTATTTGTGACTAGACTAGATTTTTCTTATAGCAGTTTCACTAGAAATTGTAAGTTTGAAATATCCTGTGTAGTATTTTATTGGAGAAAGTATTTCTTAGATGGTTACTGAAATGGTGTGATATATCCAGAAAGCTTTGTAATATTATGAAAGAATTCCCTGGAGTTTTTTTTTTTTGTTAAATGCATCAAATCTAATTAATTTTAAATGATTCATATTAGAAGGGGAATTTAATTGTTCACTTCATTACTGTAATAATAGAAGAGATATTTTACCTTTTCTTTTTTCTTTTCTAATTTTTCTTTCCCATACAATATAATAGAGGATCTTGACTCACTTTAAGATTTTATTGCTTATACAAGTAGGTACAGTCATTAGCAACCACAATTCGAATTACAAGGGATCGTGCAAAGATTTTTGCAAAGTGAAAGATGCCATTAAGACATTAAATTATAAAGGAAGCTGTAAAAAACTTTAGAACTATCAATATTTATGAAAAGCAACTATGGCAATATTTACTTATAATAGCGATGAATATGCGTATGTGTGTTAGTCCTCTACAGGCTAGACCGTTTAACGTAGAGCTACCACACTTGGTGCATACATACTTTAGAGGGTGAAAAAGTGCAATTCGGGGAAATATTTTTTAAAATTTTAATTAAAACTTTAATTATTCAAAAATTAAGCGAAATTGTGACATCTTTCCACGATATGTACGAAAATGTTACAACACAAAAATGGTTATTACATCATCTTAAAGATGAAAAAATAGTCTTTTCAATTACACCAATGTTTTAACCTATAAATTAAGTTTCTATTTTTAAAGAAGTTTTGAAAAATATTCTAACCCTATTTTCCAATAATTTATTTCGCACAAAATAAAAATAAATTGTAACCTGTACAATCTCGTTACGCGTTCATGGGGAAAATGAGCTTTTATCCATGTGTTGCCATCTCATTGACAAAAGCTCAAATGAAAAAATTAAGAATTAATACTATAAATTAAACTTATAAAAGTGTAATTTTCAATATGTTTTTCTGAGATAAAATAAATATTAAATATACTTTCTAAAAAATAAATAAAAGAACAAGTTTTATTTGATTTGTTTTTACAATATCTACATTATTAAATAAATAAACGGTTTTATTAAGGGCAAACATGGTTTATTATTGACATACATCTGGTAGCAAAAATTAAATGATTACATTTTATGTAGCTTGAGTCAATAAATGCTCTGATGAATTACAAGTTTAAATTTTTACATAGATCCTCTGCCCTATGAATCATATTTAACAAAATATTCTTGAAGAACTAATATCTAATAATAAAAAGAGTTGTCCTTCTATCAATTAAATGAATCACTAAAACTGACTGATCTATAAAAATTTGAAAATCACTATTCTATAAAAACGGGCAATTTTAAAACTCGTCATAAACCGTCTCAAAGAAGATAAAATTTAAGGATATTTTTGAAGTTTTGTAAGTTTTTACAATACAATTTTTTCCGAATATTTTTTTACTTAAACAAAATACTCATAAGCCTGATTGTTTTATTTTCAAAGACTTTGTTTTGATATTTTTGAATTTTCTTTTTAACTTATAGGAAACAATCTATTTCTCATTTCTTGAAAAAAGAAAGAAAATCATCATTCGATGGATAATTTGAAGTGAACATTTTCCAAACACCATTGTTGTGTTTGTTTTGTCACAAGTAGCTTCATTGTCTTCTTATAAAAACATGCGAATATCAAACAGAATCTGAAGAAAAAATTGGATGGTGCGATGTTTTTTTTCTGCCCTCTGCTCAAAATAAACTTTTGTTTGTGAACTAAACAAAGCATTTGTTCTGGGATATCATCTTTCACGCATATATGGACTTATGAAATTTTAAAAGCCTCCAGTATCTGAGTCTTGTTATAAAGAAAATGTGTCGTCAATATAGAAAATATTTCGAAGCGAATTTTTTGCTGTTTCATACCCTCCTGCCTTATTTCCACCAGCTGATAATGCCTAAAGCTAAAAGGAATGCTTTCCTTTTTTTTTTTTGAAAACCATATAGTTTTTTTTTTACTGTTCTGGTCTGTTTCAGCTATATATATTTTGCGGAAACCGGAAGTAAGTTTGTATCGTAAGAGAGACAAGTCAAAGGTGAAAATGTTGCATATGTTTTGGAAGGTATTGATAGAATGGCATTTTTTTAAAAATCTATGCGCATTTTAACTTTTGTATTACTTTTCAGCTGAACCCGTTGTGAGAAAATTTTCAATTTAATATGATGGTAATTTCATATGATCTAAGAGATGCTATTTGTATTTTAACACTTTTTTAGTATTAGAGTGTCCCATAAATTTCTTTCCTATTTCTAAGATGAAATGTATACACAATATTTACTGTTTAAGATATTATTTATTTTGTTATCTAAGAACCCTTTTGCTCTATTTTCTTCCGTCTCTAAAAAAGCCTCATTGTGCCTTTTTTCCAAAATCCACGAAGTGCACTTTCATTTCGCTGATGGATTTAAACGCTTATTGTAAAGATAATTTTTTAAGGACAGAAAGACGTTATAATCAGATGGAGCGAGCTATGGAGAGTATGCAGGATACGGTAAAACATCCCAATCAAACTGTAAGAGTTTCTCTCTTACAAATAATGCAATATGTTGTCTTGCCGTGTCATGATGGAAAACAACGTCTTGTGGTTCATTAATTCTGGCCGTCCTTCTGCTATGGTAGCTTTCAATTGATCTATTTGATGACAGTATTTCGCAGAATTTATTGTTTCAGCTTGATGACGGAGCTCATAGAAAATTACGCCTTTCGAATTCTACCAAATGGAGAAAAGAACTTTTTTGGCGTGTAGCCAAGGTTGTGCGACCGTTGAAGGCCTACTGTCCTTACAACAAATAGATAAGCCTGCATGTTTGCACAAGCAAAGCCAGATAAGGCCATTGATAGCGCGATGAGAAAGAAACTTGTCGACACACTAATATGTGAACGCCAAGGATTTCTATTAGTATTTTCATCTATTATTAAATCAAGTTTCTATGAAAAGCTAGATAAGATTAGAATAAGCTGCGATTGTCAATGTTTAATATATTTCGGCAATTTATCACCCAAAAAATTGCAAAAGATTGTCTTCTGAAGGGCTTCTGATTGGATAGGATCAGAATCGGATAAATTTGATTAATAAAATTGGATAAATTTAATTTATTTCATAAGTTATAACGTATTTCAAAACATTTTTTTATTTAATTGCTTACAATTGCAGATATCTGTTTTTTTATACATAAATACCAAAATAATATTAGAACTATACAGGAGCGGATTTCTAATTCATATAATAAATTGAGACAACAGTAACGAATAGAAGTTATAAAGAAAAATAAAATTACGAAATGCAAACTTATCATACTGTAAAACGAAACCCTAAAAAATTCAAGAAAAATTAAGTATATTTTATAATACTGACTAAATAGAGCGGATTTAATTTAAATTTATTTACCACCACAACAGGAATGAATGCGTAATGAATTACTGCTGAGTAAGATATTCCATATCAACATA
>JAPMOR010069153.1:116319-135231 GCA_026543865.1 Argiope aurantia | reverse complement strand
GTGCCACAAGCGATTCCCAACGCCAGTTGATTTGGAGTGAGGTCGGGACACGGTTTCATCCCAGTAATATCACGGAAAGAGACCGTTTCAGTGGTCCTGAAGTTGTCGTCTGAGGAGGCATTATGATGAACGGGCGGACTGAGCTCCACGTTTGCGACAGAGGTTCTGTAACTGTAAATCGCTCTTGTCAGGAGGTGATCCTTCCCCATGTGCGTCTGTTCCGAGGTGCCATTAGATCAGACTTCGTTTTTATGGATGACAATGCACGGCCACACAGGACTCATGCTGTTGAGGAGCTACTGGAAAGTGAAGATATCACTCGAATAGATTGGCCGGCGTGCTCCCCTGATTTAAATCCGATAGAACATGTTTGGGATGCTTTGGGAAGACGCCTTGCGGCACGATTACATCCTCCTGGGAACACCCGACAACTTAAACATATGTTGATTGAGGAATGGGCACTCTTACCTCAAGAACTGTTGGACAATCTGGTGCTGAGTATGGGGAGACAGTGCGAAGCAACCATTGCAGTAAGGGGAGGGCATATCCCATACTAAGGAACATCTTCTTGCTGTTCTTCCTCTTGGACAGACAATCATGTGTATGATACTATGAGTTCAATAAAGCCTTTTTTTGTCTGATTCCATACTGTATGCATTGTATTCATTTCTGCGCAACTATGCTTTCGTCATTCTTTCAGAACAAAATGCTGTATCTCATTTCTGAATTTCATGTCTCTCAGATGATTTCTCGTGAAATGGCAAAAAATATACCTGTTGCTTAAGTTTTGCACACCATTGTAGTTGGGCATAAGAGTCATACCGATTAATATAATCTGGGAAGAATCTAACATTTGTCCCCATTTTTTAGTAAATGCCAATCTTAGCTTGTTCCTGTTGGAAAACAATTGGTCAAATACATTTATTTTTTATAGTTAGCCATTTACCTGTTAATTCTATAGAATTTCTTGAAAAACATTAGAATTTGCTTATTTTTTTTATATGTGTCTATGCAGTATGGGATTTATTTCCATTTTTACTTATTTTGTGATGACGTACATGAAGTAACATATCGACAAGAAGTGTAGAAAAGGAACAAAACTATTAGTTAAGCTGGGGAATATTACCAATACAATCGAATATGAATTGGAAGTTTTTATTCTTTTATTTCGAAAAATGTTTTTTCTTTATTTGATTCATTTTGAAAACTAAATTTACGTTTAAAAAGAACTCATTCATATTTTATATCCAAGAAAAGCCAGGCATAAATATTAATAGCATATTTAAATTACCAATTATCTTTTTAGAAGATAATGACCATTTTTAATCTTAAATTGCTCTCTGCGTTTTTCAAGAACCGCCAATAAATGTTAATAATTTACATAAAGTCATTAGAAAAAGATATTAATCTAGAAGGAGCTAAAGATATTTTTTGTTGTTTTAATGTTATTAAAGATATATGTTTATTTCAATAAATTTCCGAATGAATTATAATTCATATTTTCGGGTATCGTATGGTTTGTATTTAATGATGTTTTTAAGTTTATTTTGTCTTTAAAATTAACTCCAGTTATGTTTTGATGCATTTCTTTAATATTTTCAAATATTTTTCTTAGAGTTTTCATTTTAAAAAAGGTCTTCTAATGCTCTTGCAGGAAAATTAAATGTGAATATTTAATTTATTTCATTTCATTTCTCATAATAGATTAATGTTTATGGATATTAGGATTGGTGAAAATATTTCTTTCGTTTAATTTCGTTTAATTAAAATTCTGGACTGTTTCTTGTGTAATTTCATTAAGGCAGTTGAATTTAAACAATTATTTCTTGAATTTGTTGATAGGATTTACCAATTCGAAATTTGATTGATCTTGAATGAAAAAAATGAACATTAAATTTTAAGATTTATTTTGAAAGTGAATAATTTCTCATTTGTTTGTTTAAATGGAAAGTTTCTTAAATAAAAAAAAGCATATTTTTACAAGTAATGGATCCCTTTATAATCTCATAGCAATGCATAAACGTTTTAGAGATGGGCAAAACATTATAAATCTCAAACTAAAAATTCAATTTAATTCTAGAAAACAAAATATTGAATAAATATTTTTCAAATAGATTAATTTGGTATTTTTTCTTTAAACTTAATTTATTTCCGCATTTAGATTTGGACAAAAAGGTATCAAATTAATACCTATAATTCTTTTTGAAATTTTATATGAAATCAGCATTTACTTTGAAATAAAGATCTTGAATGAATTAAATTAAAATTTAATTAAAGATTTTATAATTTAATCTAATTAGGGAATCGAACAAGCAAATAAAAAAACTCCAGCCTATTTTGTTAAAATAATCCTTTGCTTTAAAATAAAGTAAGGGTTAGCAATTAATTAATTTTAGCTCTTATCTCATTTTTCCAAGTAAAGCAATAATATTTGAAATGTAAGCGAATGTTTGTTCAACCGCAAATAAAGAGGAAATTATTCATTTCTATCTCTATTTAATCTTTACCAAAGTAGAATAGGTTTTCTTTCATTGATGCTTTAGAAATTGTAAAACAACACCACATTGAAATGATTCATTAGCTCGTAATCTTTTAAAAGGGCCGAAAAATCGAAATATCGATTTAATTAACTAGGTTCTATTTAATTGTTTACTTTGGCATTCAGGTTGAAAAAGCCGGACTCTTGAATGAAAGTGATTCCGAATAAAAAATAGGATTTTCTATTTTGAAATTCGTTTTCTTTTTGTGACAATACACAAATATCTAATTATATTACAACATGTGTGTAGGCATTACGTTTAGTAGCATACATACAAAAGTACACTCTGAACGCATTACAGGAAAAGTAATTCTTTTTTTTTTTCATGACATTTTAAGGCCGGATGTCATTAAATAGCTAAGTATTTTTTTAAAGACACCAGCATTATACTTCAAGGCCCGGAGCTAATGTTTAATAATATTTAATTGCTATTTATGCTGTGCTAAAAACAATACTATAAGATACCTTAGCGCCTGGCAACAACTTTGAATATATTTTAACTTCCCTACAACTGGGGCGGTTCCATTAATATGGTATTAGTCTTATCGTACCAGATACTTTGCCGATATTTGGATTCTATGTTTGGCAACCATTTACGCTATGTTGTTGCCAATATTTTAGACACAATTGGAGGGCTGGCGTCAACTAGTACCAAAGGTGCTGTGCTAAATGTATAATGCCGCAATAACAAAAATAAATAAGGATTGAGATTTTTATGCATTTTTAACGCTGGATATTCTAACGAATTCAGTTAAGAGTAAAAAAAAACGACATATTTCAAAAACCGCAAAAGGTTTCTTTAGATTTAAGTGGTTCAATGAAATGAAACTACTAGATAAATTTGAGAATAATTTGAAGTCAATTGAATATGGATAGAATGAATTGGATTTTTTTTCTTAAATTCTGAAAAATACATCTTATTGTCTCATTGGATACATTTTGAAAACTGAATTTATGTTTAAAGAAAACAATTTCATATTTCCTATCCGAGCAAAGTCATGCATAAAAATTAATAGCATATTTAAATTACCCTCGTCGAAAATAACGGCCATTTTTAACATAAAATAGCATTCTGTATTTTTCACGTACAGCCAATAAATATTAATAACTTACAGAAAGCCATTAGAAAAAAGATATTAATCATGAAGGAATAAACAGTTTTTTTTTGGTTCCATATCCATGTTCTTAAAGATATCTGTTTATTGCAATAAATTTACGGATAAATTATAATTCATATTTTCTGCATCGTTTGGTTTTTATTTAATGATGCTTTTAAAGTTTTATTTCGTATTTTAAATTAATTATATCTACGTTTTGATGCATTTATTTAATATTTTCTAAAAGCCTTTGAAGGAAAAACTAAATAAGAATATTTAATTTATTTCGTTTCATTTCTGATGAAAGATTAATATTTATGGAAATTAGAGATTGGCGGAAATATTTATTAGGTTTCGTTTCGATTAATTAAAATTCTAGGCTGTTTCTAGCATAATTTCATTATTTCAATTTAATTTAAGCAATTAATTCTAGAATTTATTGGTAGCATTAGCCGATTTAAAATTTGATTGCTCTTGAATGAAAAAAAAAATGAACAGTGAATTTTATTTTAAAAGGGAATAACTTATGCATTATTTGTTTAAATAGAAAGATTTGAAAAGAATAAAAAGCCTATTTTAACATGTAATGGGTGTTTTATAATTTTATAGCAATGCACAAGTGTTTTAGAAATGGGTAAAACAATATAAATATCAAGCGCATAATTGATTATATATTAGGCAATATTGGGCAAACATTTCTCAAATAGATTAATTTGGAATATTTCTTTTGAATGTAGAGTGAAAAAGATCAATGCATTTTATCGCATTAATGTGTTTTTTATCATTCCATAAGAATAAAATATTTTAAAAAGTCTTTCATTTAAAAAATATGAATCTCATTCCCACTTTCTGAAATCTTATTTCTACATGTACTTTTAAACAAAATGATATTTAATTAATAATTATAATTCTTTTTGCAATTTTGTATGAAATTAACATTTATTTTAAAATAATGGATTTTAACATTAAAATCTAATTATGGAATCGAAAAGCCAATGAAAGAACCTAGCAAATAAAAGCATGTTTTGTTAAATAATCCTTTGTTTTAAAATACATTAAGGTTTGCAATGATTTAATTTGAGCTCTTATCTAATTTTTCCACATAAAGTAATAATCTATGAAATATAAGCGTTTGTTTCTTCAACTGCAAATAGAGAGAAAATTATACATTTTTACCTCTATTTATTCTTTACCAAAGCAGATTATGCTCTCTTTCATTGAAGCTTTAGAAACTGCAAAACAACACCACGTTGTAATGACTAATTAGCTCAAAATCTTTTAAATGGGCAGAAAAATCGAAAAATCGATTTAATTATCTGGGTTCTATTTTATTGTTTAGTTTGGAATTAAGGTTGGAAAAGCCATGTTCCTGAATGGAAGCGATTCCGAATAAGAAATAGTTAGAATTATCTATTTTTAAATTCGTTTTCTTTTTGTGACAATACTCAAATATCTAATTATATTACGACATGTATGTAGGCATTATGTGTAGTAGCGTACGTGTAAAAGTACACTCTGAATGCATTATAGAAAAAGTAATTAAGTACTTTCCTTGTTTTATCCCAGCAGCATTAAACTTTAAGGTCGGATAAGTAATTAAGAAATAAAGTATTTTTCTTTTTTAATGACACCAGCGTTATACTCCAAGGCCTGGTGCCAATATTTAATTGCCATTTATGCTATAGTGATAAAACTATTTCTAGACAATGCAGAATGTGGCAACAAGTGGGAAAATATTTTAGATTTCCGACAATTGGTGTCGTTCCATTACTATTATGTCAGCTCTAACGTATCAGATACGTTGCTGATATTTGGGTACTATGCTTGACATTTATTTATGCTACGTTGTCTCCAATATTTTAGACACATTTGGAGGATTGTTTCAACTAGTACCCAAAGTGCTATGCTAAAAAAAGAATACCATAGTAACAAAAAAAACGAGGATTAAGATTTTTATGTATTTTTAATACTAGTTATTTTTATGACTTAAATTAAGATTAAAAAAACGACACTTCAAAATAATCCCAAGGTTTCTTTGAATTTAATTTTAGTTATTAATAATATTCATTAATTTATTCAACATCACGTGACTATAAAATGGTTCTGTCGGTAAGTGAATTTTTAACAATTACAATGGACAGGGAATTCCCATTCCGGTCTTTGAATAAAACTTATTGGCTGGGATTCAAACGATGAGCCAACCAATCTTAAACGATATAGTTTGCCAACTCAGCCATATTTTCAAAGAAAAACACCAAAATTGTTTGAAAAGACTGCTTTATTTTGCTCTATGGTATTTTGCCTAAACAGCTTTCAAAGTAGTATCATGGTCAGTTTATATATTTAGGAATAATAAAACAACAATGACTTTTATTAATATAATTTTTATTAACCATATGTGGCAGTTACAAAATATTAAGAAGTATAAATTATTCTGTATTAGAATTTTGAAAACATTAAAATTTTATATTATGCAGAAATGTTACAAGCATTAGTTTATATAGTTTCAAATGAGTTGAAATGTAGTCATCGGAATACTGTAGTCATGATCGCGAATAAATTTTCTTGTTGAATCATTACTATCTTCAATCATTACTTCCACAATATTTTCATGTAATTTTATGCTCAAAATTCGACATGATCCCTAACATAAATTATGAATATATAAGAATATATTTATAATTTATGTTAGGGATCATGACTCTATTATATCATCTTGTGTTTTTCATATTTTATCCCAGCTTTTATAAAGAAATTTCTTGTTAAATTATAATGGAATTTTCAAAAAAGAAAAAAGAATGGATATAGAATGGAACTGACAAAAAAAAATGAATGAATCTAGAATAGAATTATCTGAAAATTTTTTCAAGTTAAAATTTATTTATTCAGCTTCAGGTAAAATTTTTAGAAAATCTTTTTTTTTAATCTTTTATAGTTCTCTGGTATATATTCTTACCACCTGTAAAAGATTTTTTATTAGGGCTTAAAAAGTATTTTAAAATGATAAATAGTGTAATCATATGTTTAAAATTCAATTCAACTACAATAGCTCTGAAATACATTAAATCTATAGTTAGATATCATTTAAATTAGAAACTAATAAATATGTTTACCACTGCCCCTTCCCGATGTAAGAACGTTTTCGTAGCGACATTAAGTTCCAGCATTTAAAAATAAATTTTAACTACTGATAAAGTTTTCAGACATGAGATACCATTGTGTTGTGCTCCGTATGTCTAAGATTAAAAATGAACAAAAATTGTTGATGCCGTTAGAATTTCTGAAAATTCGGAATCTTCCTGTTAATGATTTTATGTATATTTTGACTTTATTTCTGAAGTATTGATTATTTGAATATTGTAGTTTATGACATTCTAGTTTATTTCTTAAAGAAAATTGTGGCTAAGATGTTATTAATAAAATTGAATCAGGTAGCAAAAGTTTTATTTTTATGCAATGCAACAATCCGCCCACTCAGTCTAATAAATGCAAAATGAGCTTCAAGCTTCAATGTAACACATTACTGAATTTGAATTCCATGATTTCTACCTAAAAAATGCATAAAGTTGTTATTAATTTCTTAAAATTGAGTGGTAAATATACTTACCAATGAACATTCGATGATATTTTTAGCCTTAAGGATCAGTGGTAAGTATGCTTACCACTTTCAGTTTTTTCTGAATGATCTCAGTTAAGTATATTTAACACTCCTT
The DNA here is from genome assembly GCA_026543865.1 of Argiope aurantia. Classification (NCBI taxonomy): domain Eukaryota; kingdom Metazoa; phylum Arthropoda; class Arachnida; order Araneae; family Araneidae; genus Argiope; species Argiope aurantia. The sequence continues at coordinate 127,882 of JAPMOR010069153.1, read as the reverse complement.
ATTTCATAAATCAAATGACTAATCAAAGAACTATTGATGTTTTAGTATTTGCATCATCAGTTTATCATGATATAATTCTAAAAAATTTAATTGTCAATGCCCCGGAATTATGCCTTATAAAAGGTTAAATCTAGGAAGTGACAATGAAATTTAATTAAGACAAAGAAAAGACTAATTGAATTTAATCAAGAAGACAAATGTTCTAGCATGTTGATTTTCCTAGAAGAATTCTTGTTTTCTACAACAATAAAAACAAAATACATATATTATGGAAGGTCACCATCTAAACGTATTTGTATTTATCCTGTCTCAAAAGCCTCCAGCAACCTGATCTCGTTAAAAGGAAAATATTCTTTCAATGGATAGTTCTTTGTATTTTCTCTCTCTGTCGTTCTATTTCACCATCTGACAAAGACTGGAATAAATGAGAATATTTTTCTTATGAAACATCACGTATGATTGGCAGTATTCTCTTGCATCAGTTGCATTCTGTCAATGCAGATATGATACCTGACTCATGTGAGAATCATATGCAAGCTAGGAATACTTTATGAATCATTCAAAGGAAAGATATGGAAATGAAAAGTACATTTGTTTATTTTCTTTTGGGATTGAAAGAATGCAAATGATGACATATTTCCTTCTGGAATTGGATGACAGCTTCTAATTTTTTCCGTTATTTTATGTTTTTGAATTATTATATATTATTTTATCTTTACAAAATAATAAATATTATAGATAATACGTATAGATATACATATATATAGATGATAATATTTATCACTGTGCATTAGTAAAGAATAAATTTTTAAAAACTTTAAGTGAAGAACATATTGGTAAAAGCATTAAGGGAAATACATATTACAAAGGATATTAGACCTTTCATTCTTAAGATCATTTTAATTCAGGTACCTCAGAATACTCAGACGCCCTAATTTCCCTTACAGAGATGAGGAAATTTCCCTCACTGTCTTAAAAATTGCATTGAAAGTCCATGCTTTTAAGGGGCTCTTATACTAAATATGTCTCCGATTAGTTGATAATTACTAAGCAAATGCATGCTTGGGTATTTGTAAGTGTTCATAGGTAATTATTTGTTCCCCAATTTCATCTAGGCGAGCCTCTTTAATGAACAAAGCAGGCACCAAGGTCATTCGATCAATCGGAAAGGAAAAGAAATTTTGCAGTGATATATAGAAATTAAAGGTGGGATCCGTAGCTTCTATGAATTGACATTTGCGGTATGTGCCTATTAATAAGCTTAAGGGGAGAACAAATTTTTGAAGTCTAAATGAAAACAGTTATTAAAGCAATTTAATGAAATTAATATATATCTATATCTACATTTACATCTATTTATCGATCTATATGCATTTATTATATAAAAGGATTAATAAAACTTTAAGTCTATTATATAAATGATATAATGCATTATACCAATTTAATGCTGTTGCATCATGCATATAAAATAAATTCCTCGTCATTTTTTAAATATAAAATCACTTTCGAAATCAAATTAAGTACTTCTAATTGAATTCAACGAGTCGCGTAGGTCTTCCTTTTTCAAGAACCCTCTAAGATTTCTTGAAATAGTAAAAAAAATTCTAGGTTTTCTACTCTTTTGCATTTTTTAAACTGTGAATGCATTTCCAACTCTTACGAGTTCCCATACGTCGGTGAAAGAATTTTCTTCACGTATTATAATTGAAACTTGTCATGATTTCGAAAACTACTAAAATTTTGTTTTAAAATATTAAACTGATACTTTTCATCAGCTCAAGATCATCAGAATATTAGATGAAAAGATTTTTCCATTTCACACCAAATATTTTTTCCCAAATGTTTCTACATTTCTTACATCTATAATTTTTTTCCTTCTACGTAGATGAAGAAATAATCTATGCGAATCAATAAAAAATTATAAAATACGCAAATGATTAAATGCATTATAAATTGTCGTTTAATCACACAGGTTGATTGAATACAAATTTGCAATGAAACAACAGCATTATAAATATTACGCAGTATAGATATAATGTCGTTAAATGCTGTATCAACTTTCAGTCTTTGAAATTCTTTTAAAGCAAGTGTTTAAAAGAGTTGCCATCTAAAGTTATTCTCGCTATTCAAAAAGATACTCTAGCAAACATGCCCAACACAGGTTCAATGAAATATAAAATTGCAATAACGCAACAACACAGTTGCAAAATAAAAGCATATGAAGCATCATTAACTTCAGCTGGAAAATCTTTAAAAATTTTTTAAACTCTTACGTTAAAAGAATTCCAAAGGTTCAAAGTATATTCGATCTCCTATTTACCATTATGTCTGTCATGTTTCGTAATGTTTGTAATATTGTTATTACAAAAGATGAGCTCCTGTTCTGTTGAAAATTTATGTTCAATTATACCTGTTTTGTTAACTTGGAGTGGTGTATCATTTTCTTTTATTTAATTCGTTGATAAACAGGGCCCTTTAATGGATATCGTTTGTTCTTGTGACCCCATATTCTATTCTAAAGATTGTTTATTTCTGTAAATCTGTCCTTCACTTAAAGTTTTACACACCTTTTAGATTAAAGTTAACCTTTTGAGTTTCCTATATAGTTAAGTACATTTTATGTCTAATAAAAAGATTTATTGAAAAGGAAAAAAGAAAGGGGAAAAATTAGGACATAATTCTAGTATTTGTTTTAATATTGAATCATTCACTTGCTTCAGTTGCGCATATGTAATAAAGAAAATATGACGAATATAATATTCGTAATAAATTGATATTTGATTTATTTTCTTCTTCAAATAATTAAATAAAATATATAACGTCGCATATGTAGAAACCTAGCAATGAATTGTAGTAAATTTTGAAGTTTTCGTATTTTTTTTTTTAGTAATGAAATTCATAAAGTTTTTTTCGCATAAAATGTAGGCAATCTTTTGGATCTCCCTGTATGATGAAGAATATTATATATCTTATTAAGAAACATTTTAATATAAAAAAGGAATAAAAGCATGAGAAAAAAAAAACGAATTCAAATATTCCTCTAATGTTTCTTTTTACTCATAGCATTCACTTGCCTACCGTTCACATATCTAAAAACGAAAATACAAATAAAACCCCCACATAAAAATTGAAGGCTGGAAACAAAATTTAAATTCATTTTATTTTGAAATAATTTTAAGAGGAATAAATGGTGTCACATTGATAGAAATTTAATAATGAATCGAAACTATTTCGTGAATTAAAGTGTTTTATTAAACACAAGGAATTAAATTCAAATGTATTATATTTTCTTCTGATAAATGCATATGTTTCTATTTATTTCAAATCGCAAATGAGAATAGGATAGAAGCAGAATGCCAATTAATGTGTGGTTTACTGAGAACACAGTTATATAAATGATATATTTAACTGCTCCTTTTTGATGATAATGGTTATTTCTGAGATAAAATTTGCTTATTTGCATTTCTTGAGTGCAATTAATAAAATTTTCCTAGATCAAAGATTTGAAAGAAGAAACTAATGGAGGATGGTAAAAGCGTCTTTCTAAGTTAATTCGCATTGGTTTCTAGTAACGGAAAGAAAATTTAAATTTAATTTGTCGCATCAAATATCTATGGATTTATAAATTAAGCTGCCTTTTAAATCTAAGATTTTTCAAGCCATTTGCATCTATTTAATTGAATTTTATTAACATCTGACAACATTTCAGCTTGTTACACTTTTCTAAAAGTTAGAATATTAATGTTGTTATTTTTAAAATATCGGCACGAAAAGCCTTATGATCACTAAATGTTGAACATTAAAGTTTTAATAAATAATTATGATATAGTTTTTAGAAGCTTTTAATCCAAAGAAATTATTCCGAATTATAATAGAAGGAATCAACATATCCTCTGTTTCCATCGTCTTCATTGGATGAACGCTCACCATCAATCGATATATATATATATATATAAATTAAGGAAGATTTCGTAAAAATTTATCAAATAGTCATTTTTTATTTATTAATTAGAAACTAAATTTCAGTATACGCTATTCGCAAGTAAAACTACTAAAATTTCGTATTATAAACTGAATTTAAAATTGTTAAAAGTAAAAAGTTATTTTTTTAAAAGGCATTTTTTTCCTTTATTAATATTGAAAAATATGTCTTTAATTTAAAACTATTTTGATTTCAAATTTTTTATAAACTTTTACCGATTGTTGACGATTTTAATTAAATATTCAAATTATTTTTACTTATACTTACAAATTATACTTATTTAAGTGGTGCCTCTGAGTGTCTGGTTAAATATTGCATTTATTTTTTAATAATTAATAATTTCTGAAAAAATTAGTTTTTTGTGAATTTTTAATATCTTTCGGGCAGTTAGTAAATTTTTGAGAAATATAAGATTTTAAACCGCAATCATTTTAATTATAAATAAATTCCTCTTTTAATTGCAAAAAAAGTTGCTGATAATAAAAAGAATTTGTGCATTATATTATAATATAATATAATTTACACAAAAGAATTTTTAACATCAATGCATGATAATTTTAAACTTTGCTACAAATATCTCTCATTCACTTCACATTTTACGCTATTGATATATAAAAGTTTTGTTGAAGATTTTGAAGGAAGTAATTAAATTGTTAATTTTTCATTAATAAAAAAAACAAAGAAATTATTACATCTCTAGGAATATCAAGCTGTTTAAAAAGCAATTGACTTTCCTTAAAACTCATAATTTAGTTCGAAATTAAAATTTATTTTTAAAGAACGAATTTCAACATTCTCATTTATTTGTTTTGCAAATAAAAGAAGCCTTTTGTCTAAAGCTGAGCTATGTTACGTAATTAACTAAGCTTATCCCTAGATAGCTTGCTGGCATACGAAATGATTTAATTTTAGGCATTTCAGTCGGATTTATTTCAAAACAAATATTTGGTTGAAATAATTATTACCGCCATTGTTTGATATTCACCAAATTAGAATAATTTCTCTTTCGTTTAATTTTTAGAAACTGCATAACAATACCAGGTTGGAATCATTTCCTCCCCTCTAAATCAGTCGTAAAGCCAGTAAAAATCAGAAAAATCAATTTAATTAATCAGTCTCTATTCGATTATTTTCTTCCAAATTTAGTTTGAAAAAGTCACGTTCTGGAAGGAAATTCCTACTTACAGGCAGTAATATAATTTATCTGACAATAACTGAATTAAGGAGCATTGTACAAATCTTTATTTATGTTGTGGAAGTTGCGTAATTAGACACATCTCGCGATATTTGTTTGTTCTAAACAGCTTTTAAAGAATTATTTGAAATCTAATCACCATTTTGTGGTCAGTATTTAGATAAGAAATGTTTACTGGAAGAGGTAAATATAAAATTCGCTCAAAAGTGATGTATAGTTAGTCACCTGTTTGTTAGTTAAATGTTTGTAAATATCAGAGAAGGTAGAAGTATGTGTAATTTTGAAAGGAAGTAATTCATCAAATGGAAAGGTATGCAATTCATCAAATTCATTACAAAGCAGCAATTTTTGTTTCCATAACATGAATGCACGTTCGTAAAGACTCCTAAGATTGCTTTTTAGACTAATTTTTATCATATGAGAACATGGTGCCGTTTTGGTTTGAAGTTTTTGATGCCACAAAATGAATAGCCAGAAAATTGGGGATTTATCGCTTTTGAAGCATTAATGTTTCGCTTTTAGGCTTATTAGAGAAGGTTGTCACATTTGGCGACTTATCTCCCATAAAAAGTTACAATTTAGAACTAATGTCTACTGTGTATCTATCACTCTGTGAACATGATAATTATAAAATACTTTGAACTGGATCGCTGAAGTTCGGTATGGAAATTCAATCAATTTCTTAGATTTCTATCAAATTTTGAACGAAATCCTTTCACAGGAAGTCTGTTTGTCTGGTTGTTAGATTACAAGTGAACTTTATGACTACAAAACGCCAACAGATAAGTAAATAAAATTTGGTACACAGGTTTACCATCTAGAATATAAATATTTATCAAATATGAATAATATGAAATCGAACGGTTGTTTGTTTGTCGATCAAATTTGGTACACAGGTTTACCATCTAGAATATAAATGCTTATCAAATATGAATCAAATGAAATCGAACGGTTGACAGTTTGTTAATAAAATCTGGTACACAGGTTTACTATCTAGAATATAAATGCTTATCAAATATGATTCAAATGAAATCGAACGGTTAACTGTTTATTGATATAATTTGGTACCAGGTTTACCATCTAGAATATAAATGCTTATCAAATATGAATCAAATGAAATAGAACGGTTGATGTTTGTCGATAAAATTTGATACACAGGCTTACCATTAGGAATATAAATGCTCATCAAATATTATCAAATGAAATCGAACGGTTGACTGTTGTTGACAAAATTTGATACGCATGTTTACCATCTAGAATATAAATGCTTATCAAATGAAATGGAACTGTTGACCGTCTGTCTGTCTATACTTTCGTATGAATGTAAATGCAATAACTTATAAAGGGAATGACTTAAATCAATGTAATTCGATTTCATATCATATCAATATAACTGAAGTTTTGTGTCAAATTTTGGTGTCAATCGGCAGGCAAAAAAGTGACCATAATGCACATTCTCGACATAGTTTCAACATAGATGCTAGATTCGTGTCTCTATTTTATAAGTATATTTCTCCAATGTCATGTGAAGTATTCGCGGCCTGACCTAAGGACCTTAATTTTATGTGGAGGAAAGATGATGCGACCTTTATTGGAGAGAATTGCGTGAAAGATTTGAGAAAACCACTCCCTCCTGTTACGTTATGCATGCAATGAGCTTATTATAATCTAAAAATTGTTTTTCACTTATGTAAGTCTTCATTCATTCAAACATATAAAATCTGATGACATTAGGTTCGTTATTTATAGTTGAGAGCTCCTATTCTTCATCCAAATTGTCCAATCTTTTCATCCATCATCAGAAAAATAAAATTGGGCAGGGTTTTTAGGAAATTCACCTCAGTATATCATGCCTTTGTTTAAATGCAATGAATGACCTTATAAGAACCTTATATGTATTTAGGTAAATCGACGGGCAGTCAACAATTTGATTCAAGATTTGACGCAGATCAACAATTCTAGTGGCAAACTCGTGTACAAATTCTCCTCCATCTACATAGTTACACTTCTGAATCATAACATTGATTCACGAACGGATATATAAAAAATCTCTCAATACACTAATTACGTTCAAAATTTGATGAAAGTCAGTGACTTTTTTTATGAAGGCAACGTGTGAAATACTAATCAGTTACAAGTTTTTTTTTTTGAGTTTATGATTTCTCAGACAAACAGACACTCATTTTCGGATTTAGCGCTGTTGGTGAACTGGAAACTCATCAAAATATCGGGGCCAAACTTTTGGCGATTACTATATATCTTTCCTTATACTCTTTTGAAAGGCTGAAGCAAAAAGTTAAAAAAATATTAGAAAGTGTAATTTATTTTTCGCTTCTAAAGTATATTGCAATTAAGTAGGGTTTACATTCAACCAGCTACAATCTATTCAAAAAGTACAGTAGCAAGTATTTGTCCTGTCGAGACAAGAACTTGCTATTTCTCGTTCTTTCAGAGCATGCGCAACTTTTCTTGTGCACATGTGTGAATTTACAAGGGGCCTGTATCCCTGGAAGTGGCTTATTCCCGGTAATGATGACCTTCAGTCTCTTTCCGAGATCACCTCCGTCAACAGAGAGAGGGGGAATAAGCCCTTTTTAGTCTTGGTCTGGAATTTTGTACATGGCTGAATCGAAACCTACCTTTATACCGGGAATATTTCAAACGGAAACTGAGATCTTATAAGACCTAGATTTTTTGTTTAGTTTAGTTATATGAACTCTTTTTAAAGCAACACCAGGGCTATTTCGGGACGGACCTCGTAATTTTGAACCGTGGCCTGATGACGATGTTGACACCTGAGCTGGCACCTTCCACCCCACATTACGTCACGCCACACCAGCGAGGGGACGTTTGGTCAGAATATTTAACATGGACCAGACCCGCTTACACGACGGTTCTTCGGTGGAATCGGATCTCGAACCTGAAACCCTCCAGTTCCGAAGTTGAGACCTTACCACCAGGCCACCTCGGCCCTTAAATGATCTACAAGTAGAAATCTTTTTTGTAAATTTTGCCATCGGAAATGACAATTTTTCTTATCTTTTTAAATTTTTATTTTCATTTTCATTTATGTAATTAATGGAGATAGCATGAAAAATTTGAATACATACAAAATTTCGCAAAATTTAGTCATTTCTTTCTAAATACAAGTAAGATCATTTGTTGATGAATTTTCGAAAAAAACAATTAACTTGCTAGATATAAGAACATTTTTCAATCCTGATTTGTTTTTCAGAAAATTATAAAATAACAAATTAAAATCTTTTAAGAGCATGAAATACTTTAAAATCACCCGAAATAACATTTTTTTGTAGTTAATAAAGTTACTATACGAATGTAACTTTAAGACATTCTGGATTTATTCAATTTTAAAACCTTCCGATTTGGATAAGCAGAATGTTTTCAGTCCATACTGAAAGTTCAAAGTAGTGAACATTTCCCTCACTTTCTACCCTTTATGTTTTATTTCATAATCTAACAAAGCCAGGGGCAAAGAATAATAATTTGTTTTTCTGCGAAACATGTCAATCGGATGTCAATATTCTTTTGTTTCAGTCCAGATGGTTTCTGTCTGAATGGAAAGTAATTTCGAATGATGTTAGAATACTAACATAAGGGGGATGTATAAGTTTTAAAGGAGAATATCCTTCTATTTCTTCTAATATGGAAGAGGAAGAACTATAGATGATATAACGCGTATTTTATCACTTGTAATTGAAGTTTTTGGCCTGAAGCTTTTAACGAATTTGGTTTAATCTGAATCGTTAGTTTTACTTGTATAGGATATTTGAAATTCATTCTTCATTTTGTTTTTGCCTGCTCATTGTAATAATTCTAATTGTAATAATTTTATTCAATATTCTAACTGTATAATTTAGGATTTCTTTGAATATTATCAAGAGCATACTTTTACTTGATTTTTTTTAAGTTTTTCTAACTTGTTTTTTATACTATCGCAATTTTCCAAATTTTACAAGGGGGTAACTTCACCCCTGAAATGTTCTTAACTAATAATGGATATGGTGGAATTTTTTCCCATTTAGAAGGAATATAAAAGTGCAATCTATATCAGATGGAAAAAAACAAACAAACTACATTAGCTATTCATAGGTAATATTTAAATTTATTGTTTTGGTCTTTTAAAACTTGAAATTTATTGCACGTGACGCTTTTTTTTCAGAGAATGTATGCAAAAATGTATTGAATAACATCTTAGTTCAAAAGAAAGGAATTTTGTGGATAAATATTATGCAGTTGAGAGCAGTGCATATAAATATTTGTTTATTTCATGCATAAAAATTTCACATCTTCTTACTTTTATCTAGTTTTTGTTAATCGACTGTAATTTTTCCTTTTTATACTAATTACTCGTAACTTCAAATCGCATCTCTCTCTTAATTAATTACAGGTAAGTTTGTTGGAAAAATTAGGAACTTGATGAAACATGACTAGATTTTTAATTCCCTTTTTAGCATGAATTATAAATAGAAGCAACGTTTGGTTTTTAAATCTTTTTATCGTAGTAAAAAGATTTAAAAAGATTACTGATTTGAGACCCAATTTCATACAGCCAGAAAAATTCCTGAATTCATTGATTTCTTCGTTTTGTATACAATAGTCGTCTTCGGTAACCAGTTGTTACTTACAATATTCGTTGCGTTTGAATTGAATTACATCTGTTAATAAATGAGTTCATGATTCTCTAAACAAAGTAAAGTCATATCAGCAACAAAATATAATGTTGTTATTACTGAAGCTGTGCTCTCGTTTCATTGTAAATTAGAGTTCAATTATATCTATCAATTATAACATTTCCTTGTACATAATTCTTTGATAAGCAGATTTTATTAGCGGTCACCGTTTGAGTTGAGACCCCATGTTCTACTGCAAAGATCATTTCTGTGAATCTGCCCTTCATTGATTTTATTTCATATTCATATAATATATTCATGTTATTCCAATTTCCTTATATATCCGTTCTATTCTTTGCAAATATAGGGCTCAACTTCATTGCAATAATGAAAAGTTTTTTTAAAATTATGAGAAAAGATATTTCAAAAAATTGTCAAAATTCATGAAATATTATACTAAATTAAATCCTTAAAAAGATAAGGCCTGTATTTTATAAATGGTGTCAATTTTTTTTGTACTGAAGTATTTTCGGAAGCAATCGTAGAAAATCCTTTAAATTTAGCTTGATTATTAATTTATGAAAATTAAAGAATAATTTCTCCATTGTGTGGCTTCTTTCTCTTCAATGCATATCTGCGCCGAATTTGGTGGTTCTAGATTAAATATTGTTGCTTGTGAAACATCGACAGATCGATACAAAAACAGACATGCGTTTTCTTTATTCCAGTTAAGATTTCCAATTATTATTCACGAGGTTTATTTTCATTTCGTTATACTTATTTAAGTTTCTTAAAGAGTAGATTTATTATGTCTACGTGTTAAAAAAATAAAAGAATATCAAAAAATATTAAGTGTATAGATATATCTAGTACTTAATATATCATCAGCATTATCATTACTCTACGCCATATTACGTTAGAATAAAATATAAATGTCTAATAGTCGTCAGATTCTTATCTTGTCTCCAATCCATTGTTCTTGGCGAGATAATCCAGTCACTTGACCAAACAACTGCCAATTCATTGTTCATGAATCTTCAATCATATGTTTCCAATGAAAATGTTGCATTCAATGTTTCTAAATCGAGGGAAATTCCATTGAACAGCAATGAAGTGGAATATCGTTATTTCCAAGACGAATGTGTGTGTCGCCGTTTGATCATGAAACTTATTGTTCGGCTATGAAATAGAGTAGTGATCGAACGAAGCATTATAATATGCATTATATTAAATGGGACATGAAAGATAATAAGTCCGGGATTAATTAAGTAGCAGCATTATTTATCATATGAATGCTGATTTTAAATAAGGATCATCTATGTAAATAGTGTCACCCTTTGAAGTGTTTTTTTGACTAATATGCAGGCTTTTAATAAATTAGCATTATAAAATTGATAGTTATTATTTTATTCGAAATTAAAACTACATTTAAAAGCATAATTTATTTTAAAATAGAAAAAAAAATTCCTGGAGATTATTTATTTATCTTTAAATGTAGAACTTTAAGAAAATATTATAATATAATTTTCGAAAGATTACATAACAATACATTTCATGATCGAAGTTAGAATTTATTGGATATAATAAAAAAATTCTAAGAATTAAGTGTCATAATACAGCGAAATATTACTTGAGAGTAGATAATTTAGATTTCTGACTAATGAACTGATTAAGGTATTATCAGTTCATTTCTATGCCTTACATACATCACACACACACACACACACACACACACACACACACACACACACACAC
>JAPMOR010069153.1:11715-116309 GCA_026543865.1 Argiope aurantia | reverse complement strand
CACACACACACACACACACACACACACACACACACACACACACACACACACACACACACACACACACACACACACACACACACACACACACACACACACAAACCTTCTTTCATTGTCTTTTTTATTATTTACCAATATTGCATGATTATGTATGCTTCTTTGAAAGCAGATGCATTTGTAAAAGGTGGACCTGTTTTTACCAGCATTGCTTTATTATTATGTATGCTTCTTTGAAAGCAGATGCGTTTTTAAAAGGTTGACGTAGAACTATGACATTATAGCTGTTATTTCATCTCAAAAGCGGTAGAGCTCCAAAACTTTGTTGCCAACTAGAAAAACTGAAACTGAAAGTTTAAAAAGTTTATATATATATATATGTAGAGAGAGAGAGAGAGAGGGGGGGAGGGATAGAGAAGTCTTGTGATTGTTTCAAACAGGTTTAAATTGGTTAATGACTTAAATTAATTAAGACAAATAATGACTTAAAAATAATAATGTTCTCACATGATAACTTTAAATTTACTATCGTAGATTTCATTTTCATTTTTTTCATTTTGTAATTTTCGGCCCTTGTTTCTCATTTGTTTTATTTAGAAATGTTTTAAAGTTTTGTCATCCATTTTTTTCTCAAATTAATTATTAGATGATTTTTTAGGGAGTCAAAATTCAGTTTAATTAATGATTATTTAATTCCGAAAATAATAACATAGTGTATTATTAACGATAGCTTTCAAGTTTATAAAGTTTCAAAGCTCTCGTGCATTAGTAAGTATAGAATATATTTTAAAATTTCTTCTTAACAATTATGAATAAAGTCAAAAAAAGGAAAAAAAATTACAGAAAAATATTGGTGAATTGATTTTAAATATGATATGTTTACCTAGCAATTACAATATGTATCAATGTTTCAATGAAAAAAAAAATGACTGACAAATAAACGTGATAATTAAGCGTTTCCAAATATATCTAAAATATTTCTAATGCATTATATATATAAGAATAAGAAATTAAATAAAGTTAGGAAGGAAGAAATAAGAAATTAAGTAAATAAATTTAAAAATAAACATATAAACCGATCAAAGTAAAGAAATTAAAGTGCATGAAGCAGTTTCTTCTCTTTTTGACATAAAACCAGATTAAAAGAAATAACGAATTTTGATGAATAGCATAAGTAAATGACATAATGGAATTTAATTACTTGATAAATTGAAGAATACGTCAAAAGATCCAAAATGAATCCAAACGTTTCTTAATTTTCTGGAAAATGTATGTCCCAATTAATTTTAAATCGGAAATAATTATTAGATTTAAAGAGAGGTAATTCAAACACTCGCCGAAGGAAAAAGTGTAACGTAAAAATTAATAACATATTTAAATTGCTCTCGTTTGATGTTGACAGTAATTTTCCATTAAAAACCACAATCTTGATTTATCAAGCATTATCAATAATTGTTTTTTAAATCAAAGTCATTAAAAGAAGATAACTCTCTTCTGTGAATGGTGCGAGAATTTGGATACAATGCCTTACATTTATAGCTTGATTCGTATTTAATCATTATTAGATATAGAATTTATTCTTTTTTATGTTCAAATTAATCGGATCGAAATATGCGTTTAATGTTACATTCGCATTCCATTAAGAATTGACTTTAAAAAAGTTTCATTTTAAAGAACAGATATGTGAAGATTTGATTCATTGATCTTAAACTGCTACTGTTATCATTGAGAATTTATCTGGAATTTCAAGATTGGCTTGAATAATTTTATCTCTTATCTCGGATAAAATAATTATTTCAGCCAATGATTCACATTTTTTTCTTTTTTATATTAAAATTACACTCCAATATCTTTGAGCTGATTTAAAGCATTAAAATGTTTTTAAATTACTGTTTAAACGAATAAAAATTAAATAAATAGCTTCAAACAGTCCATTCCTTTTTAAAGTACTCGTCAATTATTCCCCCTTCCGTTTCAACGGATAGATATTTGATTATATGTATTACTTGTCGCCTTTGGCGGCTAGCTGGTTCATCAGAGACATTGTTTATATTTCAAATTATTTAAATATAACTTCACGTCCTTGACTCTCTAAAATGTCGGATATTAGATCCATGTTATTTTAACTACTTTTGCATAAATTCTGTTTATTATGCATGTGAATCTTCTTAATGGATATCGGCACCATGAAAACATAATGCTATTAAGCTCAATTTTTGATTTCTTTAAATTGCAATTAAATTTTAAAGAAATCACCCCTTTTAAAGCCATATATGTGCCACATTTTGTTGATGTAGTTCAAACGGCCTGACTTGTGTGGACGGACACACACACGCACGCACACACACACACACACACACACACACGCACACACACACACACGCACACACACACACACACACACACACGCACACACACACACACACACACACACTTTTATTATTAGTTGAGCTATATTACCTTTTTTATTAGTAGAGCTATATTAATACATGCACGTATAGTTTTACAATGAGGTATAACTAGTAAAGTCATATTTCCCATATTTTTATTTAACATTGTTAATAGCATTTAGTAATTGGTAAATAAAAATATTTTTAAAATATTATCGAGAATTTTTTTTAATAACTTAGAATTTTATAAACTAATGTTTTATAGAGCGTCTTATTACAAGTGAGACGAAGTGTCTTATTATGAATGAATGATATTAATATCGAAGAAGTTACGTTTGAAGAAGTTCAAATAACGAAGTATATCAACGATAAGATTAAATAAAATGGGAGAGGAGCATTCGAAATTTTTCCTATTAATTTTGTTAACATAGTTGTCTTCTTTACAAATACTTAGTGGTGTTTTAGAAGCTATAATTATATGTAGCAAAAATATACTCGAATGAAGATGGCTAAAGTTATAGCAGTTACAAGTATCAAGGTGACTGTGTACTATAGTCACTAACTCCACCACTCTAGACGGCGAATCTTGGAAACAGAAATTTTGCCTAAAAAATTATGATAAATAGAGAAAATCATTCAAAATGTAGAACATTATTGATGTAGTAAAATATGAGTTCTGTAAAAACATCAATAACTTAATTATAAATCCTCGTAAGGCTGGTATGTACTTGCAATTACCGTTGCATTAATATCAATAAACTGCTAAATCTAAAGGGTAATAAAAATAATACGTTATAGATATCTATAACATCCTGGTAAACAACATTACAAATTTTTAATACAATTATAGAAGGAAGTTAAAAGTTTTGGTTACGCAAGTAATCATACATTAACTATACCTACCCGCTCTAAAGCATACGCTAAAATTGGAATGACCGGACTACCGCAACAGTATAGGCGGTAACTAAGCTTAAGTCCAAAGGGCCTTCACAGAACAGGTACAACCCTTTCCGTGGAAATTACGTCCCATTATCGGTGGGGGTAGTCAACCACACATCATTTCTGCACCTACTTGGGTGGCGAAAATCAATTACCATGCCTGAAGTTTCTCATCCTCATATCTGAGGGGTACCCTGCTGCGATTGGTTATGTAAATAACAATAAACCTATGAAATTTCTTCCGTTCTTATAGTAATCCGTTTAACTCTACACTCTATGAAATGTGTTTGAAACCATTAATAATACGAGCTCAATAGCAATAGGTCTCCTAAATCTTCTCAAGTTTTCACTTCTAATTTCTTATAGAATACTTGTTACGCTAATGTTTTTTTTTTTTTTTTTTTTTGCTTCCAATAATGAAGAAAAAGATTCGCATAGAGAATGCTTCATATATTAAAGAAATGAATCAGTTCATGGATGTGCTTGTGATGAAGAGCAGATACTTATAATGAATAATTATTATTTATATAAGATATTTATTACGCACGCAAGCAAACCTTTAAGTTTCCTTCTTTTCTGTATTCAAATTTTTCTAGACCTAGTTGATTACAAGGCTTTATAGTCACTTGCAATCGTTTTGATTTGAATAACCTTGTGTAGCTCTTATCATTCGGAGTTGTAAAATTACGTAAAATATGTTTGTATACAATGAACATGTGAGCATGAAAATATAAAAGCGTTAAATAAATGATAAAATCCTAAAATAATGATCAGGAAAGCTTATTAAGTTTAATCATATTGCATTCTTATTTTTAAGCTATATGAGGGATAATTTGAACTACGGTACCCCTGAACACGTATTTCAGCTGTCTCCAAACTACCTTTTCACTTAATGTTTGACCTTCAGAGGATTCGACTCCTATTGTGACCTTCGCAATAGGAGTCTCTACTTCACCTATGCATTCTAGAGACCATCTTTACAATCGTGTCTATTTTCCGTGATATTCCGGTAATAAAGGCGAGACTTCATGTTCAAGTCAGCATGGTTTCTAAGAAAACTTGTAAAACAAATTTGAATTAAAACATTACTTTATGCTTTTCTTATTTACTGTTCTGCTTTTGTAGACATTTCAGATTATAATGCTAGTTTTATCAATTCTTTTATATCTATCTTAAAATATGTCACTTTTTTATGCATTCCGTCAAGAAAGGGACCAGTAAAAAATGGTCTGAATTTTTTTTTTAAATTTTATATTATTACAATAGCGATCGTGAGCACATATACTAAATTTCATCCTTTTGGCTCAGCACGTTTTCTAGTTATTGTTTTGACAAACAGACAGACATAATACTACATATATGCTTTTCGAACTCAGACAGACATAATACTACATATATGCTTTTCGAACTCAGACAGAACTGGAACGTAAAGATTCGACAGAATCACGAATTCGAATTTTTTAACGATTATAGTATATACTCTGTACTTCTTATACGAAAAGTAAAAATCATGAAATTCTAATAGTTGTTATTTATAAAATAAAATGCAGTTTCTTTTTAAATAAAGTAATTTTACTCGAACTACAAATACTTTTATAATTTAGCCAATAAGTATTTTTTGTTTCTACTGAATAAATATTAACTTTTACAACATATATCACTCCTAGTCACCATTTTATAATTTACTTGTTCCAAATCTTTAGGTGGCAGGTAAAATTGGAAAATCAATTACATTAACTCTGCTTTATTTAATTACTTGCTGCCAAATTTAATTTGAAACAGACAAACCGTAAAAGGAAAAAGATACAGAGTGACGATAATGAAATTTTTCTACCCAGAAAATCCAGTTTTGGGTAAATATTTGCTAACAATGTATAAGTAAGACATTTTGTAACATTTGCATCATTTTATTTTCTCATATACGAAATATAGAAAAAGTATTGTAACCATAAAAAACAATCTGAATTCGAAATTTTCCTGAGCTTCAAAAATACATTTTTAACATTATGTCAACCACTTTTTTAGGCCTGTTTGTAAATAGAATAACTTAAAAATGCTCTGAACTAAATGGATGAAATTTGGTATTAGTCTCTTCTTCAAATTTGTATAATATTATTGAATATTAAATGAAATACATTTAGAGAAAGTTTGTCTCTCCAACTGTCCGATTATAATTTAACAGGATAAATATAAATTTAAAGAGCTAGATAAATAAAATTTGGTACTCAAATTTAACATCTGAAATGCAGATATATATCGAATTTGGAACGAAATTTCATAAGGGGTTTACTATCTAATGATCTGTACTTTCACAAGTATGTAAAAAACGCGATGTCTTAAATATATGAGTTTGATTTGTGATCTTGTGACTACAAGTGCAGTTTGTTTTAATCTATTGGCCTATTTTAGCTATTTAGGTTCAATCGCTTAGAGAAAAGGCGTTAAAAATATATATTTACATGACATATTTAATAAATATGCCAGATTCTCGACAAAGAGCTGTATTTTGTAGTTATTATTCGCCAATGCCATGAAAGGCATTCGGAGCCTTGGCCAAGTCCACAATTTTATGTGTGTGAGGGTGGGAAAGGGATAAGACATTTATTGGAGAGTATACAAAAAAAATTCAGGGAAACCATTCCCAGTTATTTTTCTTAATAATTGGCCCAACCTTAAAAATCAAGGATATTGTATATATTTTACTATAAAATATATTTTATAAGTTGAACATGAAGAAACTTAAAGGCAACAGAGTCATAATAAATATAAGCTACGAAAAAGAGTCTAATATAGAGAAATTCTTTATTTTCACAATTTTGTGAACCAAAAGATCTTGTACAGGCTGTCTTTTTATGATCTCTTTATCTGTTATCATCTTCCTTTTTTAGTAAAACTCTAAGTCACAATTATTAATATTAAAAATTAAAGGCAACAACTCTGGATTTTCTGTCATTAGAGTAAACAACAGTTTATAAAAAGATAAGAATTCCTAAATAAATAGGTAATTTCATTTCAGAATTTTTTATAGTTTTCTGCCGTTTCGAATTAGGGAACTATAGCCTATGTTTTCTAAATTTCAACTTTAAATTGGAATCCTACTAAATCTTGACCGACTTCGTTTGAGCAGAATTTATTTCTGAATATATATTATTAAGAAAATAAAAAAATAAAATTTTTTTTTCAAAAAATATAAATTATTCTTTTTTTTTAATCCAAAAATTAAAAATCCTATCAAAATTTGATATGAATTTATCATAGGGTTGTAAGCAAGATGAAGAATGACATGAGTCCAACACCTTCCTTGTCGCAATTTTGTCTGCTGATATAAATTCAATAATAAAATCACTTATCTGATAGAATCAATAAATAAAATTACATAGCTGAAAAGAACTTCATTTCTGTGATTAAAAGTATAAAAAAAATATCCACATTATCGCATACAAAATATTCCAGAACTTTCTAAAGAATCGGTAAATGTCAATGAATGTTGCCAATTGTTTTTCTATCCTAATGAAATACAATTAATAAGCATACGTATAGTTATGAAGAAATGAAAATTTTCATTCCAGTATCTTTGCCACTTATCTTTTAAATTGATTTTTTTCTTCTAGAACTCGGACACGATTCTCTTCTTTGCATCAGTTTATTCGATGTTTAAAATAGAGTGCAAAAATTCTTATTATCCTGTTTAGAAGAATAGCACGTGATTGAAAGCACTTTCTAGATCTTCAAAGGTTTATTTCCAAGCATACATTGTTTGCTGATTTGTGTTTGTTTAGTTTTGTTAAACACCTCTTCTTAACTATAATGAGTTACATATACAGGAGTATATGTAACTTTCAAACGAGAGATGGATTTAATTTCTTTAGATCATTATCGAAAAAATCTTATTGATTAGTTCTTGGTGGTATGTGATGAAAATAATAATGCAATAAATGGTCGTATATATATAATAAATGCCTGTAGAGTCTCGTGTTAAATAAATAGGTGCGATTCATACTTTCATCTATAACATAAGATAGTTAAGACAAGGAGTATCATAATGTTAAATGACGTTTATCATGTGACTGTAAAATAAAATTGCTATTCCAAACTAATCCCCATTGCTGAATGCTATAATATGTAATTCTATCGGTATATAAGATATGTAATTCTTATACACAAACTAACTATAAGTGTCAATTAAAATATTTTAATTTTCATATTTGTTTAATTTTCTCTTTATAGAATAATCTTGTTGACGATTTGAAAAAGGATCTAAAATTAAATGCTGAACACAACGGGAAAAAAGGGCAAGATCATGTCTTACAAGGTGCTTTAACCACGAA
Organism: Argiope aurantia; assembly: GCA_026543865.1. Lineage (NCBI taxonomy): Eukaryota > Metazoa > Arthropoda > Arachnida > Araneae > Araneidae > Argiope > Argiope aurantia. The sequence continues at coordinate 108,655 of JAPMOR010069153.1, read as the reverse complement.
TTTCGCAAATGGGCGAGCCACATTCTCAAACATTAGTTTTCTACAAACTGGAACCAGGTGAGTTCTTTCATGGAATTATGTTTAATGCGTAAAAATTAGTTTTAGACTATTCTGCTGCTAAAGATTTATTAGACAACTGCTATACACTATTTTATAAAACTCTTATTTTTTAATGCATGGAAACTGCATGAATAATTGAAAATATTCTGTATCGGAAATGCATTAATGAAATATACCGAAAATGGAATAAAATATGTTTCCGGTGTGTAGATTGAAATTGAGGAGAAAACCAAAGTTCACTTATTAATATCATTTGATCATGTTATCTAGTAATAAAAATTATTTTTTTAAAAAAGAATTTGTGAATTTAAATGAAAAAAAAAACATTCTCAAATCTTGAATGCCTCAAGTGATTGCTAGAATATAAGTATATTTTTTATAGTAAAAGATGAAAATCGTATAGCCATTCATTTACATTTCAAAAATTAAGAGTGTCTACCTTTTTATTTGAGGATTTTTTGTAATCGCTTCAAATATTGGAATCATTTCTTTAGTAAAACTGGGATTCAATTTTTTTGGGTGAAAGCTTTTTGTTCCAAATGTTACCAATTATCAATTAAATAGAATTTGGTTGTATCATTCTTGTTTCACAACTTCAGCTTGTTTCATGACTTCACGACTTGTTTCTTCAGCGGATTATTCTCCTCTCTGAAATGGCTCAAACTTTAGCAGAAACTGTAACAAATACTACACATTATAAAAATGCAAAATAGCATGTGGAATTTAATAATTTATCATTTCCTTTTGAAAGTAAAAGTTGCTGCAGGTACATTATTAGAATTAAACAACTTATTTGAACAGTAGCTTAATTTACTCCTTCTCGATTAAAAAGTGATTCATTTTAATTTCTTTCTGAAAAATTAAATATTCTTTTAATTCTGACAATTTTTTCTATCAATAAATTGCGGTAAGTGAAAAACTTATATATATCATTTATACAAAAGACAAATAATTGTTTAATGGAACTTTTGAATTTTACTTTAATAGTTATGAAATTTAAAGAACAACCACAATTTCAGGGATTGATCCAAATTTTTTTATGAAAATAACTTTTATTAATTTCTTTGAACTAAGTCATTATTTCTGCAGTCATTATTTCTGTTCTTTCCAACTAATATTGCATTTGCTACATTAAGAGAATTAATGCAGATCCGTTTATGGCTGTTAGCATGGAATAATTTATTAGCAGTTTTTCTTTACTAGAGAAAAAAGATTACTTCAGTAACAAGTAATATAAACAAAAATTTGCAGCTACTAAAAAATGTCATTCGAATCTAAATTTCTGAAAGAAGAGTAATTTAGACTTCTTTAGATTGATTAACGTAGAATTAAGTGACTGTGAAATGAAAAGAAAAAAAAATACATTTATCTTTGAAGCTAGTTATAATTAGTAGCTTTCTACAAGAAAAGTACTTTTTAAATATTAGCGTGGAATTCTATTTCGAAAGATAGATTAAAAAACAAAAATTTGTACAAGAAAATCTAAGCTTCGTAATTGAGTTTCTCTACTTTCAAATGAAGCTTTCATTCATATAGATGTTTGTTTACGTTTCTATTAAAAGAACTGCAACAAAAAAATAAGTTTTTCTCTTTGATAAAATATAAGGACTTCATTAGGAATATTTTTATTCTCACAAATGCTTCTAGGTATTTTATATTACTACTTTCTGTAGTAAAGAGCCTTTTAAAAAGAAACGATTTTATGGAATTTTTTAAAAAGAACTCTTTAATTTCGGCAGACTTAAATTTTTTTAAACTTTTTAAATTTACCTTATCACAATTGTTTATTCCTGAAGTTTTTTTCACATTTACGTGTAAGAAATATTATCATTAGATTCTTTCTGATGATCATCACTATGTTTCTGGAAATACGTTGACTATAAGTCATAACGAGCTGGAAATTCAGCATATGTTCTCTCAATGATTCTAATTGATTTGTTAATTTCAAAAAAAAATTCATTTTCTTCTCTTGAAATAGCAAGAAAAGTAATTATAATTTCAAATCTCAAGTTGCCCTTAGGATGGGGTTTACATTCGGCCAATTATTAGACCGTCAGTAGACAGAGTTTGCATAGAAAGGCTAGTTTTTTTTCTTCACTGCGCATGCGTTTGTAAATTTTGGCGAATTTTTTTAGCATGAGAAAAACAGATCACATATCATAGATTAATTCTGACATTTTTTGCTCTTTGTTTTTTCTGATGCGAGGTTGTGTTTCTTTCATATTATTTGTCAATTTTTCTATAGTTTTCTAAATTTAAGTATGTTGACATTTTTTTACCATGTTTCGTTGTGTTAATATCCATTATTTTAATACGATACGCAATAAAAAAGAAAAATTCAGGGACGCCAAAACGGCAAATAGCCAAGCATGGAATGTCTGAATCTATCTTCTGAAATTGCGGCAAAGATCAAATCAGCTCCTTTATACGCATCCATTGTCTTATTGGCCGTCTTATAACTGCCCGAGTGTAAACCCAGTTTTAAGAAGAAATTTAAAATATCAGGAAGATAAATTAGTTCAGACATTAATGAATTTGCTTTAGAAAGAATTTCGCATCAAAGAAAATTACGAAATTATATTGCTTCCAATTACACTGTCAATAATCAGAAATAAATTTCACATGATACTGATAAGTGGTGGATAATTTTCATTTTCTTTAATTATTAATAAATTTAAAAAGTATAATTTCTATTTGAAAATATAATTAACATACCTTTGCAAGATATGGAAGAATGGATCTGCTGTACAAAATTGTTGGTAGCAGTGATTAATACAGGCCCTGTTTCAAAAAGACTCAGATCTAATACACAAGGGGTATTTCTGAGAGGGAGGAACGTCGTATTTGTCACATGGCTGTGATACACTGCATTGAATACTCAGCAGAAATTCGAAATTTTATTGGCTCTATCATCGCTATCTATCACCGCTGTTTGAAACAATATAACTCTCAAAGATATGATTACAGTGGCAAATAGGTTTCGAAATTTACGAGTTACAAAACTTTCAGTTATATAATTATTGAAATATAGCAAGAGAAGTTGCATCAATACACAAATGAGGGAAATTGGCGAAGTAAAACCTTTAGAAAGATCATTGTAAATGATTAGGGACAGCACAAAAAGGAAGAGAATTGACGCACTTTGAATAATTCACAGAGGAAGTACTAACAGCAAAACATTATTTGTAAAGCATCATAACTCGAGGAAAATAAGCAGTATGGGAAGATGGGTTTTTCAATGAAATGTATATAACACTTCCAAGGACATAACAAGGTGAATTCATAAAGCTGTTTCATCTGGAAGGGGAAAATGATACCAAAGGAATGCGTGTTCTTTGACGTAATCATATGGTAAAACGAGGTTCATATTTTGTGAAAACTACTTTAAATTGTAAAAACATTACGTATGTGATAAACCACAATCCGGTCGAACATCTATTCCCGTTTAATTGTTGCAGGAATGTATTCTATGATTACTGAAGCTTTATTGCATTTTGTAAGAAGTGTTGCAAGCAATTTGGATTTAGGAAACCAACAGTGCTCATCTGCGCTCTCTTATGTATCCTTACCGACTTCAGTGCGTCCAGACGTTACAATCTGGATGTGAGCAGTAGAGTAAATTCTCTCTTCATCACATATGGGGAAGATAACAGATGATCATTTCGGCTGTTATAGAAAGATGAGCGATATATCTTCTAAAATGGGAAAGTTATCTCCAAAAACTGATTTCACTATGTCTCGCGGTGAGATTTCAGCGTATTTGAATGAAACATAAGTGACTATGTGGTGAGGCACAGCAGTCACATTCATACTCAATCCATACTTCTTTGAAAAGGTTACTTTTACAGGTATGAAGAAGTGTTCCATCCCAAGTATCCATTACAACATTCACATGTAATACCGAAATTACAGCAGAGAACTGTCATTAGTGATACTGTATGGATGCAAGTTGGTGCTTCCCCTTATGTGTTTGAAAATTTATGCAACGACTTGTTGATTATACAATCTTCTTCTTGAAGTTAGCAATTTCGTTGACACCGTGATTTCCCAGCTTTACTCCAATGGATTTCTGCTTCTGAGAATATCTGAATCTAAAGTGGACACATCAAATGCACGAGCTTTATCAGAATCGAAAAATGTTCTAAACATGAAGCAAAATCATATTCATATTCGATTTTTGTCAACAACCTCCTGTATTGAATTCGTGGTCGTCTGTGTAGGTGTGCACTCTGAAAACTTGTAATTTCATTTAAAATTTTCCAGTTTCAATATAGTTTTAGTGCCATTTAGGGTTTTTTCAATGTGATTATTAATTTGTACTGGCGAAAAATTAGGTGTTGCCATTCGAATATTTTGAAAGTTTTCCAATGTAGCCATAGTTTTAGAGATCTATTATTTGAAAACCTCGAGCTATAAAGAGGTAAGAAATTTCGTTTCGATTGGTTGAATGGATACTCAGCTAAAGTTACATACGTTTATAAAGATTATTTTTTTCTTGACATCCCTTTATATTATTTAGAAAAATGTTTTTCTTAGATTTGATACCTTTAGCAGATTTTTTCTTGCAATTGTATTTTCCATAAATGTTTTTGATATTCACGATCGATGATGCTATAGGGTCTCTGATTAATAATGCCTCTACAATGCATAAATTATTCAAGATACTATTTTAGAAACCGTTATTCTAAAAAAAGGCTGTAGCATTTCTTTTATTTCCATGAAAAAAGCGCGTATTGGGACTGATAAAAACATTTTTTAAGCTGACTTCATATATTATTCTAGATAAATTAGATTTCATCGAGCAAAGAAACATAAACTTTATATATGTATATATTATCTGAGAAAGTAAATAGAGTATTCTTAAAAAATTTACTAAAATGATTCTAATTTTCTCTCAGAAGGAATATATATATATATATATAAGTCTGTTTTTTTGCTGTTTATTTTGTCCTTGTTCAAATAGATCCGCTTTGTCCAAAATAAATCCTTTAAATATAAATAATAAATGCTTTTCGAAAAGACGACGAAGCAAGTTATCTTTCATCATATTTCAATTGAAATAATACTTTCAACATTGTTATCAGAATTCATGATTGCATATAAACAAAGCAATAACCAAGTAAAAAAATGATTTTTTTGCATTAAAGTTTGTTTCAAAGAAAAAAAAAATTCTAAAAGCAATGCTTACGCTAATAGATTTTATTTTGTGAACGAGAGAGAGTTTCGAATTTATTTTCTACATTTAGATTTTACATTCTATATACGAAGTATATATATAAAAAAAGCAGTACAATCGTCAAAAAGATTTATCTCGAGATTTTGATGTATTTCCACATTTCAAACATTTATGAACCTTGAAAATACATTGACGGAATTACAATGTATCAGGGCGTGATAATTCAAAAGTGCTTTGAAATGTACACAAAAGTTGTGGATTTCTATCAAATTTTAAACGAAACCCATCCCCTGAAATGTTCCTAAAAATAAATGAACAAGTAGCTACTGTAACAGATGGATGTAGGATTATATAAAAAAAAATTGGTACACAGTTTTAGCATTTAGAAGAGTGAAATTTTATCAAAACTTCAATCAAATTTGTCAAAAATTTGATTTTTCATTTGTCCTTTCACATGCATGTATCGTGATAACTCAAAAACTTAAAGAGTAAAATAAATAAAATTTGGAAAAGAATCTTCACACTAAAGTCGTAATTTAATGTCAAATTTTGACTTTAAATAGTCTGAAAAAGGCTTCAAAAATGAAAGTTCAGTTTTCTTTATTATAAAAATGTGCTGGATTTTAAAAATAAAAATATCAGAATTTGAGGGTTTTACATTCTCACCTATTCCAGTCTAAAGCGATAATTGACTAATTTAATTCAGAATTTGGTATAATAACATAAATTTGATATCAGGATTCATATCTAATTTTGAGTATTGACCCGTTTCTCTTTTTAATTTCTATAAATGAACAATAATATATTTAAGAAATTTTAAATCAAAATTCGTATAGATTTGAAATTTTAAGATTAGCTATTTCCATTTTTGAATTTTCACGCACTTCTAAAAACTGGAACTCCTAAACTGATTTTTGTAAATTCGAAAAGTCATTTTTTTTTGACGCAGGGTATAAAATGTTTTTATAATAATGGTATATTCTCTCTTTATAGATTTTATATACACGGAAGTAAATAGATAAAAAATTACAAAATTTTGAATAATTATTTATTTTTGGGACTCATGTAATGGCCGTTGCCCGTTTTATTTATTCAAAATTCTAACGCAATTTGTTTTTGAAGATTCCAGTTTCATTTAAGAAAAACTATTCACAACAACTATTCAATAAGTCAATCAGTGAATCAGATAATAAGTCAATTTTACTGCATAGGAGATCAGCTTCGTTTAAGCATATTATTTTCATGACCATTAGACCATTAAGATTTTGCCTTTTTTTTTTAAATTTCAGTGTTTTAGATTAAATGAAACAGTAACTTGATTTCTTATAGTTGATTTCATCCAAAATAATGTCAATACTTACATGCTGTTAATTACAAACAATGCTATTTAAGTCTTTTTTATCATTGACAAATACAGTCATAAAAGTAATGAATAATTATAGAAAATTCTATACGCTATTTACAATTACACTTCAGCGTCTTTTCTTGATAAAGTCAAAACTTTCAGTACCAATTTTTCCGTTCATATTGATTAACATTATAGCAATTTCTAACTATTTCTGGAAGTGAAAAAGGGTTTGATTTTTACAAAATTAAAATACAGTCAGTATGCGAAAATAATAACTAACAAATTAAAACTAATTATCTGTTTTACAAGTTTATTTATACCTGAAAACCGCATATGAAATATCGTTTTATTATTAAATAAAAATGTTTTTCACATCTTCTGTTTTTAAATTAAAGGAAATTGTATATCCGATAATTCAACAGAAATAAAAGTATTATATGAATAACCTTTAAAGGTTTTTCAGATGCATATTTTTTGCTTTTTCGCTAAAAATTAATCCAAAAAATATTTCCAAAATATATTTTTCAAGTATAAAAATAATTATATGTTACTGGTGAGAAGAAAAAAGATGGAGTTCTTAAGAAGATTTTACATTTTTTTGCCAATTCAATTAAATATCGTAGCACACGAAAAAGGCTTTTAATTTTTTTCATTCAGATATATTTTACAATAATCCTAAAACATTTAACGAACGCAGTGTAATCTCCTGGGAAAAGAAAATGGGTTTTTCTCACCGCTCTTTATTGTTTATCTTATCCGTGTTTGAAGTCGCAATACTTCATCTGAAATGACTTCCTGGAATTTGGACAATAAAATAATTTTAGAGAGGCCGATAAAGTTAACTACTTTTCAGATATTTCTTTTCGATGGAAATAATACTTTTAGCATTGGTTTCAGGATCCACTTTTTGATTAGAAAGGAAAATATAATGAAAAAATAGGAAAAAGGAATGAAATTCTTCATTAATTTCATTGAATTAAAAAATATTCCAGAAGTACGTTATTTATATTTGTGAGATTAAAATGAAATATAAAAGAATCGTGGATTCTTATTTTTTCATATCTGAAGTACGTAAAGAAAAAGTATTGCAATCTTTTTTTTTTAGTGGTCAGATGCAAAAAGCCAAAAAAAAAAAAGATAAAATTTGGTACACTATATATTTTAAATACACAGGTTCTCCTGAAATAGACTGAAAACTTTCAAAAATGCAGGGATATGGTTATGGTTAATAAGAAAATTCTTCCAGCAAATTCATGTGCCAATGCATAACTTTTTCTTTTTACATTTTTTGGGTTTAGTTCAAAAAGTTGTGGATAGATAGTGCTACAAGTCCCTTTTAGAGTTCTAATAATCAAAATCATCAAAATACACAGCCTCAGAAGGGGTTACTGTTTCGACTTTAAAAGGAACATCCTGTGACTGGGCAAACAGTGGAGAGTTGCACAACAGATACTGTTGCAAAATTTTGAAAAGTACGTATTCATTGGAGGAAAAAAAAAAAATTCTTATATTGAAGTTCTACCGATTGGGGAAGAGTATTACTGTTACAAGAAGAAGCTTTCAGTGCAAATTCCCATTCAGCAGAATACAATAAAGCGATTGTACAAGAAATTCAACTGAATATGTAGTGTTGAGGATGAGAAAGTTAGAACTGTTGGAGGACACAGTTCCGCTATTATACAAGGAAAAATGTTGAACTGCGATTTTCATTTCTTAAAAGATTTCGAAAGCTGTAATGTGATTTTCAATTATTTCTTTATTTATATGTTTACTGTTTGCAGCGTCATCTAATGACGTCATCTAATCTAATGACAACTTTTTGAACTGAAACCAAAAACTGGGGAGGAAAAATTTATGCCTGTCACATGAATTTGCTACAAGAATTGTTTTTTTTAAAACCTTAACCATTTTACAGTCATGCATTTTTGAAAATTATCATTCTATTTCAGTACACCCTGTATATATACATATATTGAAGGGTAGAAGTGTGTGTAAAGAGACTTTTGAAATTTTTATTAGAATTTTAATTAAATAAAAATTAAGAAAACTCAGGGCATTTTTTTCTGTGATAAAAATAATCGAAAATGTTATTAAATAAAAATAATTTTTACAGCATTTTATTATTCACAACATTATTATTTTAAAAATAAGGATTCAACTATCGTGCTAATTACTCTTGAATTTTGATAATTTTAATATTTTTTTACATAATATTCAAAACTGGATTTAACTATGAAAATATAACCATTTTACTATTTTTTTAATTACCATCATTTATTACTTTTTAGTGTATATTTACATAAATTTTTGCTAGTTTTTAAAGCTGAAGACGAAAGAATATGTTTATTACTTCTTGACATGATAGTTAATACAAAAAAAGTTAGAAAGAAGAATTACATAATCACAAAAGATAAAGTATAATAATTCATTATGTTTACTCAGTTTCTTAAAATTTTGGTGACTCTAGGATGTCAGGGGACACGACTTCTCTAAGAAGGGCCATGTACACTATCAAAAGAATAGATGTAAGTTTATTAAAATAAGAAAGTCTTAATATTTTTCATAATTTGATGCTTATTAAAACTTACTTGGAATCATGAACATCAAGTCTTTCATGAGGTACTTGAAATTGAACACAAGCAACAAGCAATAACAGGCAAGCTAATAACCAAAGACAATTGATAATGTAACAAAAACTCAGGCCATTTTCAAGCATATGGAATCGTTTCCATGTTGAATATTTTGAAATTCTAAACCGAAAAGAAATGAAATAAGGATTTTTGTATTTATATATGGTATTTGAAAATTAGCCTGTAGTTTTATTTGTTCGCGATTAGAAACTTCTCAAGTTTTGTTGCACTGTTAAAATCAAGAAATATTTGTAGTAAAATAAGTAAGGACTGAATGAGTTAGTTTAATTTATTACACATTCAGTTGAATTTATTTTTATTCTCTTTATTACTGCAATATTCTTCCAGATAAATTTTTTAAATGCAAAAAAAAGAAAAAAAAAGAATGTAATCTGCTACTGAAAACATTATACAGAAATAGGGAATTACATACAGCGGTTCAAAATGGCTTTTGAGAAACTTTATACATATAAGATGTATTCTGAAGCAAATTAGTTATACAAAGTGTAACAACTAACAGCTCTTTTTATCAGGTACTTGTAAATATCATACTCTTTTATTAAGAAGTTTATGATAATATGAGCAATAAGTTCGGTATTATAATTAAATTACTATATTAATTAATTTACTGTCAAATAATTATTCAGATAATTTTCGAATTCTTTTTGAGAAATAAATGTTTAGAAGTTATCCTACTGTGCAAGACTGTAAGGGAAGATATATGCCATTTTTTATCTGAAAATCGTATTTAATGCACGTGTTAAGGTAAATGTGATTAGGTATAAGTACCGGTGATTATTAATAATCACCACTAAACTTTTGGTCATTATGAAGTATCACGGGTAATTATACATAATTTCCAATTTATTACATTTACCGCAACACACATACGACTTTGTACAAAATGCAATTAAGCCTAACTTATAATGATGATAAAAAATATCAACAATTCGTTAAAATTCTACAATAAAAATAACATTTATTGATTCACTGCAATCACGGGATTTGAATAAGTAATTTCCTGTAAGCGAAGACATTGCTTCTCCGAGCTTTGATCATTTCAAATAAAGCATTAATTATAATTTGAAAAGAATTGAAACGGATGTTCTTCTTAACTATTGAATATTTTGATTAGTAATTCATTTTTTATGTTTATTTCTTTTCAAAGAAAAAAAATATTTTCGTTAGGATTAATATAGATTAAGATTATAAAACAATTCAAATCAATATAATCATTAGGTAATTAAAAACTATATAGGATTCCTTTGGACGGTTGATGAAGTGTAACTTATGATGAATTAAAAAAAATGGAAAAGAGGAATTTAATTCGAGATTAGTTTTAATTAGCTGACATTTTTATTATACCTTTTCTCCTAATTTTCTTATTCAGAGAGGATTTTTTCTTTAAACGTATGGATCATATTAAAAGTTTTAAAAGAAATCGTGATTCTTGATTACATCCATTAAGATTATTTTTCTTTGTGAATAACTGTTGCAAAAATTATTTATAATAAAAATTATTCCTTTATTTCAAAGGAAATAAAGTGTTATAAGGAATATATTATTTTATACATATTTGTCATTGTCACATAACAACCATAGTGGATGCAAGTGATTTTTTTAGCTTTATTGTAAACTGTTTTATGACCACTTAATTCCCCATGAATGTCGGTTATGTTAAAAATCAATTATCTTATGAATTTAACTTGATGCTCATAATTTCCGCAAAAAAATATTTTTGATTCACAAATTGTTCCAGTCTTTAAAACAGCGTTATTTTAATAATCTTTCTGTACTATTTATTGTGCATAAACCTCCCAAATGAAATGGAACTACAAAACTTCAAGATATAATTAATAACCGAATTGTCTAATAGATAGTGTGCATAATATCGATTGATTAATATTATACTTTTTCTCATCAGAAATTATACGCGTTCCTCCGAAGAAAAGATTGGCCAACTCGTGAGAGTTAAGCTTTATTTAATTGATGATCGTTGATTCAACATTAGCTTTCGCTTTGTTTTGCCCCTTGAGAACAAACGAATCGACGCTTATATAGTGTGAATAATATTTAGGGAAAGTATTCTGAGTCCAATCAGTGTTCGAAATCTTCAAGCAGCACCAAAAAAATATTCCTGCCTTTTGAAAACGCCAAGTTAATCCACTAAAGCAACAAATTTAACAAAATCTTTTAGGTCGAAAATTATCTTAACAATTCGTAAGAATAAAATACAACCTTCTGTTTGTATGGATTATATTATGTTTACAATGTTTTCGTATTTTCTTTGAAAAACTTTTTATAATTATATAATTATTTACTTTTTATAATTATAATTTTTAAAAATAATAAATTTAATAAAATCAGTTTTTGAGTGCAATTTTATTATAATATTTTAGTACGATACTAAAAACATTTTTTATTATAATTTTTTCTATTTTTTTAAAAAAATAATTATTTATTAAAAAATATCTCTATTATAAATATAGGGAAATTTTGGAACAGCTTTTTCTAGAACACATTCCCAGATGACACCACTGGTTTAGAATTCGAATTTATAAACAAATCATCAAATAATAATAATTGAAAAAATTTTTGAAAATGCATTGTCAATGAAAATCTGTCATGTAACATAATTTCAAAACTCTTATTCATCAATGAGTGATGAAAAACCTATTAAAAAATTCCGTTCATTTAAAAATGAAAATATCAAGTTAAATATAAGTTATTTGTTTAAAAAAAGTTTCTTATTACAAATGGTAGATTATCCGCACTTCAATTATGAAAGACTTTTCTCTTTTAGATAAAAACTAATTGTAAATTAAAAGAAGAATTAGAGAAATATAAATTAACCAAAAGAAAAGAATTAATTAAATTACATGCAAATAAGCATTGGTAAATTTTAGAATTTCCAAGTAAAAATAACTTTTTTACAACTTTTGATACAAATTGTTAACAAATGTCTATGGAGATTTTCAACAAATTCTAATAAGCTTAGCAGTACTGTCTGGTTTCTAATTACGTGTGGATTGAAAAGATTTTCTTATGTAAAAAATAATTTAAAAATAGAATACAACTATTTATTTTCCTTTCATGAAAGTTTATTTATATCTTGAGGATGCATATGAAATTCTTTGCTTTATCCTTCGCATGTAAATATTTTCCAACAGCAATTTTTTTCATATAAGAAAGTGGGAATGTGCGGTAATCAACCAAAAATAATATTGTTATGTAAATAGTTAATGTTTTTTCGATTCCCTATTTTATTACAGTTACTATATTTGTGAACAGCTAATTACATAGGGAATCTAAACATGTTATATATGTATATATATATATATATAAATAAAGATTTATGTCTTTTGATGGCTAAATAAAATTTCATTGAAAAAAAAAAAAAAACAGGATTATTCTTTTTTTTATTTAAAGGGCTTATACAATAATCCAGAAATATATAATGAAAAGACTGAAATATCCAAGAAATAAATAAAAAAAAGTTTCTTTCTTGGCTGCTTTTCATCTGTTTATTTTCTCGCACCGTGAAACGAAATTGTTTCGTTTGAAATGACTTTTTAAAATTTGAACAATAAAATTCATTTTGATGTTTGGATAAAGTTAAATACTTATTTTCAAAGATTTCTTTTTCATAGAAATAATACTTTAGTGTGGAACTGTGTATTGGATCCTTCACTTGAAATAGCTGAAGAAAGACAAAGATAAAAAGGGGAAATAACAAAAATAGTTGATTGAATTTTCTTTCAGAAAGAATAACTGTAGGTCTTCATTTATGTTTGCGAAATAGAAGTGCGGTGAATTGAAAAAAGAATTTAAAATGTTTTTCAGTAGATCTCTAGAATTTAAATTTGAAATGATTTTAAACAATAGGAACAATTACGTTTAAATAAATCTTATTAATTTTTCTGGGATTATTGTAAACGGTGTTGTTTCTTATAAAATAATAAAAAGAATATAAGCCTTTTTTCTTAATAAGATATTTAATAAATCTTTTAAACCTGAAATGATGTGATATAGAAACTCATACAAGTTATTATCTTTAATTATTTTGTTATAATTACTTACAAAATAGATGGAAATTAATATTTGCTTAAATTTGGAGAGCTATAAACAACAATTTTATTTTTTACTGACTGAAATATATTTACTTTAGAATTGTTTAATAATTTGGAATTAAAAATAAGTATTGTGATATTACTGAAATGACAAACTTTACGTTGTTCGAAATTATTGCCACTTTATTATCTACAAATCTGAAGTTTGCATTTTTTCCTGTGCTTATTAATAATGGTTATGAAGATCCTTTGAAATAATAAATACTATTATATATTTTCTTATTAGACATTTATTTTTTTAATATTGGAGCATAGGAAATTGAGATCCAAATGTCAATACATTTTTTTTGTTTATATTGTTAGTGAATATTTTTTATTCCCAATTCTTTGCAAAATTTATCCCAACGATTTTATATAGGCGTATAATGTTGATTATTTCTCTGTTAGCAATATTTTAGGGGAAAGCCCATAACACAGATTCTCGTTTGTAAAATATATTAAACGTATTTATGCATACGATTTGAATGTCGTGTCATGTATATCGATTTTAAATTTCTCATATAAAAAGTAAACATATACACTGTAATCACAAAAAAAAAAAAAAAAAAAAAAAAAAAAATCGAACTTACGATTTTGCCAAATTTTTACGTTTTAGATTTTCTTGAGTTCGAAAAACACATTTCTGATATTACAATTCGTCGGTCTGCTTATGACAAAGATGATTGAAAAATGCTTTGAGTTTAAGAAATGATATTTGTTATTTCACATTAAATCTGTAGATTTCTATCAAATGTTGAGCAAATTCCGTCTGTACCGTTGTTTAAATATAAATTAACGCGATAATTACAAAACGAAGAGAGCTAGCTACATGAGTACAATTTTAAAACTTAAAGCGCAGATATTTATCAAATTTGGAACCAAATCCATGAAGGAGTTGACATTCTGACGATCTCACAAAGCAATGACTTAAATGTATTGAATTTTGTATGCTATTTTGGGACAACAGTTGCAGCTTTTGGGCAAATTTTGGTTTCAATTGGTTTGTAAAAATCGCCAAGTATCACACGATAGATAAACTATAAATTCTGAATTCTTCCCAAACATCAATACCTTGTAGCTACTATTCGCCAATGCCATGCTAGGTCTTATCCATGGTCTAAACATTCATACTGAATGGAGTGTATAGCACTTTTATTAGAAAATGCATGAGAAACATTGGGGAAGACCACATTCTCTTTTAGCATAATGCATTGATTATGGATATAATTCCCATTTTGCGGCTTTATTGGCAATTTTTAGTATCTATAAAACTGTATAGTTACGTTCTGAATACAATAAAATAATTGCTACATATTTTGTCTGTTCAATGATGGTACCATAATTTATTTATGAAGCATCATTAATCCTACGCTGTGTATTGACTTATATTTTCATCAATAACTTTTTAAAAATAATTTTAAAAAAATTATTTAGAATAGTGAAATGCTTGGTTATTAAAATTTTCTTTTTGCTGTTTGAAGAAATTTTAATTTAAAAAGTGATGTTTTCCCCTTATATTTTAAATAAGAAACAAGTTCTAAATTAGGCTTTTTACCCTATATTCCTACATAATTTTTAAAAATTATTTTAACTATGTTCTTATATTTAGTACACATTCCTCATTTTTTTGTATTACCTTTCATATCTTACAAGGCCTTTTTGGCACATTCTGTCCAAATAATGACCCTTGAGCTATAAACTCCAATCCAGACCAAATATGCATTTTTTGTGTTTATTTTTGTGTTTACGCATCGCTTTTTAAAGAAACATTTTATATTGAATGAATCCAAAAATATATGATCGTATAAAAAATTGTGTTCTAATTAGTTTTAAAATACTTTCATTACATTTCAATATTACAGGTGTCACCCTCGTCATCTGACTATGGTACAAAATTAAGAAGTCCTTTCCAAAATAAATCGAGTTCTTCTTTGAAATGCCACATTAATAAACTGAAAATTCGATACAGATTTTTAGATATTTAATTATGTTTATATCAATGAGCATTGAAATCATGGTTGACCTAAGAAAAAAAATGTAGCTCTTATAATATATATTTCAGAAATAGCTATCATAGTTCATATTATTTTTCCCCTTATATTAGATAGTACGAATTAAATTCTTTTTTTCTTTCATTGTCTATGTTGTTGTTACTTATGGCACTTTCCAAGCCCGCTGACGAACTGGCAGCGATTTAAGCCGAGTGTACAGTAGCTTCTGAGAGCCATTCCCCTAAGCATTTCACACGCCTTCCAGATAGAGCACAGGGTAAAGCGTAACCCTGCACGAACCAGGTTTTGAACTCGGGACACCCAGATCACGTGGAAGATTCATTACCACTAGGCCAGGACGCCGGCTCATTGTCTCTATATTTAATAAATATCATGATTTTTGTATTTGTTTACTACTTTATATATTTCTTCTTCTTGTGTTTATCCACTACCTCATCAATTCATGATCTAAAAGGATAAAATATGATATTCCTTATTTAAAAAAAATGTGATTATTTCAGTTAAATATTAAAGAAATTTATATATGAAATTTCATTTTCATATTTTTCAAAACTATATGTCAAAAAATCCAATGTAAAGAATCAGCCTAATCATTGTTTACAGCTAGGAATCATGCAGTGTTTCTTCAGTTAGGAATCGTTTATTCAAGTGAACCTACCCTCATCAGGATGCTTCCCTCGCGGAAGATCAATTTGCCGTAAGTCGTTTGGAAAAGGTATAAAACTGGGCCAAGAGTCTAGAGCTTAGCCAGAATGTTCGTCGTAAAGTTGCTAAAAGTGAGATTGTCCTCGTAGTCTTCAGTACCAAGTTCACCTTGAATTTTACAAGTGATGACGTTGGAATTTCTTTCCAAGGATGAGAAGATTTCTGTCTAAAGTGGTAGGGTGAATTAATGATGCATAGACTGGGAGAAAAGTACCTTTGTTTGCTTTTTGGTGAAGAAAATAAAACTTCTTACTTTGTTTGTTGAATTCGAGGCTTTGGCGAAAAGAATTCCAAAGTAAAATTAAAAAATTTCTCACGGCAAGCTGGAAGGCAAAGGTAGATTCTCCTTTATCTGAATTACTATCTGGTAATATAAATGGTTGATGCCAATTAAAACAGTCAAAATTAGGGTGTGAATATAAATTTTCAGTCCCCAATTTCTAAGATATTGCAGTTATTGAAAAACATTATATACAAAAGTTTGTCACTTTAATAAGGTGCTAATTTGGATAATAGGATTTATTTTTCTATCTTCAATATTAAGAAATTTATAGAGAAATGAAAATTTTGACTCCTCCTACCATTTCCACCTCCTTTGAGCTGGATAGGCCATTTACGAACTCGTCCGAATATTTTACGTTGCTAATAAGAAATTTCAAGTCAGTTAAAATCCGAACAAAATTACTCTAGTTATCCTATTAATAAGATAACATGGGCAAAACCTTATACTTATGGAATAAAATCTGTATTTCAACGTATTAATAGAAAAAATTATTATTATTGAAAACAAGACAAAAATGAATAAATAAATAAAACCTTTCTGATTAAAGAAACCTTTTCTGATTAAATCAACCAGTCCAGTGGCTCAGATGGTAGAACACCGAATTGTTAATTGTTGTCTGTAAATCGAGTCCTGGTCATTAAATTAATCTGAGAACAGCCATTTTAGTTCATATAAAGTTTTTATTGTTTATCTGTGTTCTAGACAATTCTTTATCGGTTTTTTTTTTTTTTTTTTACTTTCTTGTATATGTATAAAGAAAAAGTACTATAATTTTCAAACATTTCAAACTCTAAAATTGAGAAGTCTATGATTCAGACAATTTTATATCTCAAAAAGACATTTTTGTTGTAATGTCTGTTTGTCTATGAATGCGATAAATCAAAATTGCTTTGAATTAGACGGATGAACTTTGTATGTGGACTTTCTACCAAATTTATAGATGTTTCTCAAATATTGAAGGAAAAACATTCAAAAGAATCCAGCTGCCCAAATTAAAGCATTGTATAAAATGCAATTTTTTGCATTGTATTAAATGCAAAAAAGGGGCCAAAGGAATACGATTAATGCAAAAATACCAGTTTTGTTATAATACATCGAAACCATACAATTTTCTTGTGTGGACGCTGGGAGTTGAAATTTTAGTAATAATAAATACTGTTTTCCCCAAGGTGTTTGCTATATTACGAGGCGACAACATCTTTATTAGAGAATATGGAGAAAGTTTCGGTAGATAAAATCTCTAATTAATAATTGTTGCGAACGTGGTGTCATGAATATTAACATTGTAAGGTGTTTATACTTTAAATCACATCTTTTAATAATCCCACCTAATATAAAAGATCATGTCTAATATAAAATTCAGCAAGCTGAATACTGGTAAACAAAGCGTTATTGCATGAATATTTCATAAAAAGCGAAACACTATTAACAAAAATACAGATAATTTTATGTTCAAAGACGAGATCAAATTAACTTGTAAAAATTAACAGCACAAGCAAATAGAGAACCGCTAATGAAATAACAGTGCCAACATTTCCATTTCCAGTGTCATTCCAGCATTTATCAGCTTACTAGTCCGTTCTACGAATAAACTCCAGATAAATGGTTTCCTTTTATTGCTTCTGGTAAATGTAGCTTTCCTACATGGAATTCTCCTGAAGAATCCTCAGATTTTTCTTTTTAACAGAGATGATGCTTTATTCTTGCATTTTCTAGAACATAATTTTGTCACCAAATGATTGCTATGATTGGGGTCACTGGTCACTTTAAGAACCTCTGTAAAAAAATATCTTACTAATAACAGAGTAGGGAAATGATATAAGAAATTCATAAAAGTAGAATATTTTTAGAATAATTTTACAATTACTGTAGAATATTTTTAAATGCATAAATCCTGTATCCCTCTATCCTCTTACACTTAAGAATTTATATTTAAGAACTTGAAATTATGCATAATAAATTGTATATCTATATTCACTTTTACAGATGATCTATCAATAACGAAAGTATGCTTCTCTGCTCACTAGTATGGATATAAGCGTAACAACTCAGAAATGCAACAAACAATTTGGATGAAATTGTCATATTAGTACTAAAATGTTAGAGTTGTATCTTGTTGGAAGAGAATCTTTCATGAGTAAAATGATTGTTGGTCTGTTTATTTGAGTACCTAAAGGAGCGATAATGTAAAAGAACAACAAGATAATAAGATGAAATACCTTTTGATATCTTTAACCAAATATGTAGACCGGTGCCAAATTTCGAATTGGAAAAATCGAGTTAGAAGAATTCCAACTCGAATTTTCTAAATTGAGGCAAAATATTTCAAGTGCGGTAATGTCTATCAACATCTGATTCTTTAAAGTATTTTCTCGAGGATATCGTTAATATCAAATTATGCCTAAGAGATTCAATTTAAATTAAACAAAACCAATATTATCGTCAAACTACTTGGTCGCCAAAATCTGCTGGTGCAAATGTATATAGAAAACAATCAATTCAAAACATATCACAGATAGATGGGTAATGTATACATGTATATCATATATCAACATCGTCTTATTCCATGATATTATGGCACATTTTTTTCTTTCAACAAGAAAACAATGAATTGGCCTTATACATTTGATATTTGTAAAAGTGATTACTTGTTGGTGAAGAAGGGCCATATTAGTCTAGCCATAAGACATTAAGAACAAAAGTTTAAAGATTTGAATTCCGATTATATTAAAGTACATGCAACCATAAACAGTTACTTCGAACCTCTCGAAGGCATACAGAGTGATCGAAATGCTGCAATGGTAAAAGCGGTGACTATGGTTGAGTCCTAATAATCATTACCGGCCACGGTACAACTCCTTCCGTAGAAGGCACATCCTATCATCTATAGGGTAGCTTTTATATCCACTAGTGTGGTGAGTAATAAATCATCACACTGGAGTCCTAAGAATCATCACCGACCACGGTACAATCCCTTCCGTAGAAGGCACATCCTGTCATCTATAGGGGTAGCTTTTATACTCACTAGAGTGATGATAAATCAATCATCACACTGGAAGTTTTCCATTCCCGCATCTAAGATGCCAGCTGAGCATATAGACCTTGGAGCCTTTAAATGTGACATAGAGGATCAAATGAACCTTTGTTGCAATAATATGGAAACTTGGAAAGGCTGTTGTTGAGTCAAGCGTTCTCTTTGATGACGTCGTCATCCTTGCATAAAGTGTTGACTTATGATCCTAGTTCAGAATTACGTAATCAGCTTCGAAAATTTATCTTTTATTATGCAATTCAACTAAGTTATATTTAACAATTTTAGGATGAAATTTTTCTTATAAATTACAGAAAAATTTAAATAAAGGACAGTTTCTCCCCCTTAAAAAACTCTGCTTATAAAATTGTTGTCTGTTAAATATTTAAGTGTTCTTTCTTTATAGACAACTACAAAATGTAATAAATGGCATTCTTTTTTTCTTTTAAAATTTAGTTTAGAAACAGTTGAACAATTCTCACAACATATAAATTTCTATTTTCAGTTTTAAGCTTTCAGTGTCTTCTTCCGGTTCCCCCGACATTACGCCTTGGTTATCCGATTACATAACTGTGACCGAAAGGCAACTGTTTTTGCGATCCTCTGGTAGGAGGCTTCCCATCAACGCCAGAGAAAACTACATTTTATCGCCTGCTGCCGGTGTTATCATCTACGATGTTATTAATAATACCCCGGCTGATACGAAATATCTCGCCGTAAGTATATTCAAATTCTGTATTTAAAATATTTAATAACATTATACTGAATATAAATAAAACAAAAAATTCCTATTCATTTCGTTTTGTACATGCGCTGATAATATATTTTTTCCGTATTATTTAAACTTTATTTCTGTGTGTTTATCTACATATATTATGCTTTATGTATTTGATTTTGAATATTTTATTTTTATTTGATCATAGTTCTGTGATTGTATTATCTCATTTACTATACGTTTTCGCTAGTATGTGAGCAATCTTGTTTTATTTTTTGTTTGTATTTGTGCATTCTCTTATTCCCCCATTTTTCTTTGTATTTGTGCCTGCGCCTTTTATATTTGAAATTTCTTCCACTATCGGTTGTGTACTCACTTACGTTTGTAAACCTTGTGGTATAGTTGTTGGCACACTAGGGATTTATACCACGAGGTAAAAAAAATAGCTATGATGATAGAAATACCTTAATATCACAAAGTTGTTTTAAAATAGTTGATGAAACTCCTTGCAGGAAAAATTCAAAGGAAAAAAAAACGAATTGCATACATGTTAGGCCTTTAAAAAACGCTTAAGCTATATATAATTTTTCGAATTCGATGCTATTAAACAATTTTGTTTCTCCGTTGTCATGAATGTGTGGTGAATAGCATATAAGCCAGTTAACAACTCTTCTACTGGAACGATCGTTTTAGCGGAATGGTTTAGTTACTGGACTGCTAACCGAAAGGTCCCAGGTTCTATCCTAGCGCATTCGCGCACCGCCTCAAATGTTTTTCATAAACGACTCGTTAATTTGATGTTAGAGGGCGTTCTAAACAAACTGAACAAAAGGTACATGGCCACTTTTGTATATTTAGTCACTTCATATGAGCCTATAATTAACCAGTTCCATACTTAAATTTGAGGCCGCCCTGAACTATCCGAAATATGAAACCCTTCGTACATTGAGTTACATAGTAAGTAGTACATTTAGTTTGTGTCACTTGTTCCATCCGTTAATTTTTGGCGAGCTTCCAAGAAATTGAAAAGAGGTTAAGTTCTAGCTTATGAGTAAAACCGGTACTTATGTTTTAGTGTTAAATTAATGATGTTCATAAATTAAAAGATGAGAAATGTTTTCTTGGCATTAAGTAATCTTATCTAGCAATAGAAGAAATGAAACAGACAATTTGTTGTATTTATGATGTAATGAAAATATATCATATTTTTTTAGTTGAAAACAGATTATTATTTTTTACAGACAAGGATTATTAGTCTTTTTCTATCGTATCTTAAGCATGTATAATTTATTTTGATATTTTTCAAAACCTATCATACGCATGTACTCATAAGTTTGAAATCTTCAAATGCATACGGACTATGAGTATTTAAGTTCAATTTAGATGGACCTGGCATTTTGATTTCAAAAGAGGATGCAATTTGGAAAGCCTGTTAATTTTCTGAAGAGGCGTCTGTCTATAAAGCACATATCAAATAGATAGTAAAACACTGGAATCAAAGGTTAAAACCATACAATACTAAAAGGAACTTATCAAATAACAGCAAGTTAAATATCAAATTGTATAATGAGTTAATTTTTCTGCGATCATAGTGTCACACAAATCACCTCCTCTAATTACTGATATACTGTAATTTGAGATCTTTTATTTTCTTTATAAAAGAAAATTGTAAACGTCAAAAATGATTTCGAAACCTTGACGATTCTCCATACGTCAAACCTTTTGGAGTTCGAAAACACATTATTACAATTATATCCGCCTTTTTGTCATTCTCTCTATGAACATAACTAAAATTCATTTTAAGAATATTTGAACTCGACGGGTGAAATTTGCTATGTGATTTCAGCTCGAATTATAAAGATTTCTATCAACTTGGAAAGAAATCTATCATTCACAGAAAGTGTATATATCTGCCTAAAACCAAGAATACTACAATTATAATACCAACAAACAAACGAATTATTATAATTAGTTATTCAGTTTTAACATTTAAAGTGTATGTGTATGAAATTAATCAAATTCATCAAGTGGTTGACAATCTATTGGTCAACATGTAATATAATGCTCATGTAACTACATATTTACATGAACATATGCGCTTTTCTTCAAACTCATTATGACTTAGATAAATGAAAATCGGTATGTTATGAAAAGGTTAGCTCTGTGTTAAATTTTGGTTAAAATCGGAGGAAGAAAAAGCGCCCTAAATATATAAACACTAGGGTTTATATGAAACCCGACTTTTTGAAATACCGGTTTTCGAATTCGATATTTCCAAAAAACCCGGTTTTAGCTGGTTATCGATTTTTTGTGAAAAAAAAATTGAATAGTTAAAAGTAAAATATTTTTCCGTATTTTATTTTTTTATTTTATATTAATTTATATAAAATAACAAAAACGAAATCAATATCAAAGTCAAAATATAAAAAAACAAAATTAAAGATTATATATTACTTACACAAAAATAACGAAAACTCAAACAAAAATTTCAAATATTTATATTCTTTTCACTAATTTTAATTTCTCCTAAGAAAATAGGATTTTAAAAAACAAAATATGCACTAAACGGTGGTTAAGTCTCGTTCTTATTTTGGACACAATATTGCCTGAAATTGAAAATACTCTTTCACTAGTTACTGAGTTTGGCATCAAATTAAAAATCTTAAGTTTTTCGTTATTTTATCCGTTTGTTCAAATAATGAAAATTCAGCTTTCAGTGTTTTTGGATTTGTAAGCTTTCTTCAAGGTCTTCAAGAAACTAAACAATTATATTATTTCTGACAATTATTTTATGAACTGCTTTCAAATGATTATGTAGATTGCTCGTAGATGATCCTTTGAAGCTCAACATTTTATTAATGATTTCAGATTGCCTTGTCTATTCCGAACTTTCTGAAACTTTCCCAAACTTCCGACTTACTCATTTTTGACTAAAAATGAAATTAAAGTTATTAAATATTTGACTTTTTTTTACAATTTTAACTATTAATATTAATGCAATTTAAAATCCTACACATTTTCTAGGAATTTTGAAAAAAAAAAAAACTTGATCTAATTCCGATTCTTGCTAAAGACATAATTTATGTTAAAACGTTGCGAAAGAAAATATGGAATATTTTAACACCCTGTGTTTTATTTAAAATTCCATTCAACAGAAGCCAGAACTTCTTATTTTACACTAATTTTTGATAGAAGAAATTTATATGATAAAATTTAAATTTTAAAATGTAATATAGAAAATAGAAAATATAAACATAAAAATTAAATATACTTAATTTTATTTTTACCAAATATAACAACTTTATATTTTTGTTTACAATTTTCACCTTCACAATATTAAGCAAATCTGTCGTGACTCGAGACGGATCGGATTCTGAGACCACATTTCGAAATTCCATTTCATTTAGACGCGGAACGATGAGCACATTTGACCTTGGATTTCTCGCATTGGATACTTTTTTAGTTCTATTTTTTTCACGTGTATGTGAGTGTTATATCATTTCTGACAGCATTTTATTTTAATCGAATATATCGTATTGATATGGTAGTTCAAGTGGTGTAAAAAAGCTTTCAGGAGTGGTACGAAGAAAATTTTATGATATCATTAAATACTATGATCAAGAAGCAGAAAACGGGGAATTATTTATTCCTTTCACATGTTCTTCGAAACGAGCCAGTCAAATTTCTGACGTTTCTATTAGCAACGACTTCATACCGATAGACAAAATATCCGACGAGAATAAAGAGATGAACTTCACCCATCTTTTGTTTCACCTAGAAAAAACAAGTGAAAAGGGATGTTCATGAAAAACATAAATTGATGAATTCGAGGCGCAACTGTGCAATGCACAAGCACTAGCCAACGCAACTTGCAACGTTGAAAAAATGTGTTTGCTGCCCGTTGCATAGAATGAATAGCAAATCAAATAAGTTAAAAATTAATTTTTACATAATAATATGAATTCTTAAAACCGGTTTTCTTAATTTAAAAACCGGTTTTAGAATTACAAATTTACTTTAAAAAACCGGGTTTGAAAATCGTCAAACCCTAATAAACTTTTATCCACTCTACTAGAGATCACAAAATATTCATGTGTGGGACTATGAAAATAAAAATCTGAGCATTTGTGGCATCCACAGTTTTACTCAATGCCCGCAGTTTTCATATTAAGGGACGGAAGATAAATACCGTATGTTAGAGGTATGCTAGAAAGTTTAATCTGTACAAAAAGCAAGATGGCATTCAAAATTAAATCGATTTTACACGTTTTTTCACTCTGCGATTTTAAGAATCAATTAAAGGATTTGAATTCCACACTTTCCTCTGGAATCTGTGTTCTGCAATGAAGCAGTTGTGGAAAATCAGAAGTACATAAGATATCTTGGAGGCTTATAATGTGTTATTTACTATAAAATTAGCAGTATCATTAATTTGTGTGAAATGTTTTCATACTGAAGTAATTGCAATTAAATTGCATTGTTAATTTCATAGATGTTTTTTTTTATCCACAGAAGTATTTTAATTTTCGATTAAAGCTTGTGATGCTAAAGATTAAGTAATGCATAGAAACAGACAAATGTTCGCAGCTTTTTCTTTTAATATAGAAATTTGTTTTAAATAAAAAAAAAACTGAATTTAATGACACAGGGAAATTAATTTCTTTTAACAGTTTCAATCCGCAGCATTAATAATAAATTCTTCTGAAATGATGGAGTTTTAATTAGTAAGACTTAGAGCCTTCTAAAAGTAATGATTAATTTGCCTTTGTAAAATGCTGAAGTGGCAACATTCGATTCGTAGTAATGGAATTTATTATTTTTATCAGAAGTCAAGATTTTATGTTTTAGCCTCCTTGTTAAATAAACTTCATTAATCAATGGAAATAATTAATTTCCAGATGAAATTGCTTTGAAAATGATTTTATTTTAATTGTGGTAAGTACAATTGTTCAAAATTCGTAATAACTTGTTCCAGGAATTGTAGTTCAACCTAAAAGTACTAATTAAGAGTTTGCAAAATGTTATTTGGTTGAAAATGTAATTTGAAAAATAATCTAAGATTTTGATCATGGAGCTGTTGTGCAAAAGTCTGCTTACAAGTTTATCCATGACATACTTCTTAAGTGAAATTTGTTTATAATTTAACAGATTTTTTTATGGAATATTCTTGATAAAATGTCTGTTTAAAATATTTGTTATTTATATCTTTATATATTTGCTATAAAGAGATCAGCATAAATTTTGTCATTTTTGCATGAAATGAAAGATTTTTCTTAAATATATATATATATATATATATATTGCTTAGTTTCATATAGTTTTATTAAATTGATTGAAAAGAGCAAGAACTATTACATAAGGCAAATATTCAAAAGACATCTATTTCAAATATATAAAAATAAAAAAATAAGTTATAAGTGTAAATCTCTCTATATATAACCAGATGTTGTCATCACTCAAAAACTATTTCGCATGTTCTTTATTCGAAATCTTATTTCCTTCCCAAAAATTTAAGTAATTGGGAAAAACCTTTTCAATAACACAAGTTTCCTTATAATCTATTCTCTAATTTTAAGAAAATTTTAAAAACTAATTATCTACACAACTTGTAAAAATATTTTTATTTTGCTAGAAACTCATACAAATTTCACGTTTTCATTGAATATTTCATTTTTTAATATTTACCAACGTTAAAGTTAGGAGAAATTATTTTGGGGATATAAAATGAAAAGCAGGATTTTCTTTTCCTCTTTATTTTCGTTGTGCACTCATATGTTAATATGCAGGCGCGATAACTCGGTTTTTAAACACAGCATTTTCGGATTGTTTGAATTCCTTTCGTAATATATCTATGATTTAGTTTGATATTTTAGTGTCTGTAATTTTTAATTGTTCCAATTAGTAATTTGTTTGATTTTCAACCGACTTCAGAGTCATAATTTTTGAAATGAGAATTATAAGAATATTGGTTATTTTCAACTTCGAATTTTTAAAATTCGAACATTTTTTTCATAATAATTACAATTAGCTAGTGTGCTATTTTATTTTTCTGTGAAGTATTTAATAGATGGAACTTGATAAATGAAATATATCAACTTTGAATATATTTTTTAACTTTTCTTTTTCATTGATTTGTTGTTGTTGATGCATTTAAGCTGTTTGAGTTATTTAGTCGTCAACTAATATTAAACTTGCTATTTCAAAAGCAAGCACAGAAAAAATATTCCTTTCGCCTAAATTTCAATTGCTTATTTACTCATTCTTTTAGACTTATGAAACAAAAAGATTAAATTTTAAATAAACGACTTTTACAATAATAGTTTCAGCACAAGTAAACTAGAATTCCTGCCAAATAAGTTCATCGCCAAAGGCAAATAGTATTAAAAATTATCTTATGAACATTTGTGGATAAATACTTACAAAGGAAATGCTTCCAAAATTGTTCATCTCGATTCAATATAAATATATTTTTAAATAGAAAAAATACCTTTCAATAGACTTTTTTCAATTTTTATTGAATTCAAATAAAATTGAAACTGATAAATGCAATATCACAGAGACCGAAACGGAAAGTAACATGCAATTTAGAGATGAAATTGAATTTCCGAAGGAAATTTCTTTCGCACTGAGACATACAGGAAAAAAAGATCCTTCTCTAAGGTATTTCATAAGATATAGTTACAGCTAGTTTTGTGATAGTTGAAAGTAAATCAATAAATGATCGATGAATACGACGGTAAAATGATAGATGAGATGAGATCTATTGTAAAGAACCTCGGGAAATTAAATTTTCCTTTGAGCTCAGCTATTCTTAGGTAACTATTATTTCTAACGTAAGAAAGCCATTTATTTTCCAGATTTTTTAAAAAATTAAATATACATTTTCTTAGACATAGGAATTTAACTTTCTTCTGATTCCACGAAACATTGTTTACAACCTTAAAAATATAACTAGATACTACATTTATTTTAAATATTTTTTTGTCAATCTCTTATGATATATTAACGAAACTATTATTCAGTTCGCTATCCAGGATATCTTATTTTTCTATACGTGTAGAATTCGATTAACTATTCTGAAGGATACATCATTTTTGTATTTATACTAGATAATATCTACGTATAATAAAGATGAATTTGGTGTGCGTGTATACGTTCATCTATCTCTATGTTGATGTTCTACAAGCCAGACCTTTTGACTTATAGCAGTCTTATTTGGAACATATATACTTTTATTGGTGAAAATATGTCTATATAGTCAATTTTTAAAAATTTCAAATAGTTTTTTTATTAATTAAAAAATAAGTTAAACATTGATATAATTTTTCTTGAGATAACTTCCAGTCCAAAAACGATATTTGCAATATTTGAAAGTCCAAAAATATCTTACAATAATACGATTTCAATTGCTTCAAATTCTTTAGTCTAGAATTAATAAATTTTTAAAGATATTTTTATAATATACTTCATAACAGTATTTTCAATTTTGTGAATAACACCGAAATCGTTTTCATTGTTTCAATAAATACACTGGTGTGCAAAACTTAAGCAACAGGTATGTTTTTTGCCATAACTTCAGGAGAAATCATCTGAGAGACATGAAATTCAGAAATGAGATACAGCATTTTGTTCTGAAAGAATGACGAAAATATAGTTGCGCAGAAATGAATACAATGCATACAGTATGGAATCAGACAAAAAAAAAGGCTTTATTGAACTCATAGTATCATTACACATGATTGTCTGTCCAAGAGAAAGAACAGCAATCAAATGTTCCTTAGTATGGGATATGCCCTCCCCTTACTGCAATGGGTGCTTCGCACCGTCTCCCCATACTCAGCACCAGATTGTCCAACAGTTCTTGAGGTAAGAGTGCCCATTCCTCAATCAGCATCTGTTTAAGTTATCGGGTGTTCCCAGGAGGATGTAATCGTGCCGCAAGGCGTCACCACAAAGCATCCCACACATGTTCTATCGGATTTAAATAAGGGGAGCACGCCGGCCATTCCATTCGAGTGATATCTTCACTTTCCAGGAGCTCCTCAACAGCATGAGTCCTGTGTGGCCGTGCATTGTCATCCATAAAAACGAAGTCTGATCCAATGGCACCTCGGAACAGACGCACATGGGGAAGGATCACCTCCTGACAATAGCGATCTCAAGTTACAGAATCTCTGTCGAAAACGTGGAGCTCAGTCCACCCGTTCATCATAATGCCTCCCCTGACGACAACTCCAGGACCACCGAAGCGGTCTCTTTCCCTGATGTTACTGAGATGAAATCGTGTCCCGACCTCTCTCCAAATCAACTGGCGTTGGGAATCGCTTGTGGCACTAAAACGACTCTCATCTGTAAAGAGGACACGACTCCATTGATGAGATGTCCAGTTTTTGTGCTCCCTGCACCACTCTAAACGGTGCCGCCGGTGGGAAACTGTCAAAGGGATGCAGCGTTCAGGACGGCGGGCGAATAGGCCACCTTTGTGAAGGCGTCTGGACACAGTAAAACGCGACACTTGTCGCCCCGTTGCTGCACACAGTTGCTGAGCAATGGCGCTTGCTGACTGCTTTCGGGTTCTTTTCGCCTGCAGGATCATCCACTGTAGTTTTTTTCCTGGGGCAGCCACCACCAACCTTTCTCACAGCTGTACCTGTGGTTTGGAAGGCTTTCCAAGCGCTCGAAACGACACTTTTGTTGATTCCGAACTCTTCAGCTACACTGGTCACACTACGCCCCTCCTCCAGCTTTCCGATCATTCTTCCACGTGTGAAATCGCCCAGGTGATTTCTGCTAGCCATATTTCACGAATTAACTCACGTGCACTTGCAGCAAATGTCTTTAATTGCGTCTCCGTCCTTCCTTTTATTGTAGTGTTAAGCTGCGCGCGCCTTCCGCACGTGTTTTGCGTACGCTCATGTCGCCTGTGACGTTTTGTTCCTGATATTTGCATACGCATGACCTTTCTCTTGAATTAGGTGTTCATTGTACTGATCACAAGTAACTCCTTTTCTGCAATTTCTTGGCTATCTGCTTAAAATTTGCATTGTTGCTTAAGTTTTGCACACCAGTGTATATGATCTCTTTAGTTTTTTCCATTCTTGTAATCAAAAGAAGGATTATGTTTAATATTAACGTCTTTTACAGGAAGGATAAATAAATGAAAGTGCCGCTAAATTTAGAACATAGTTGATGAGCAAAATAGAGGTATGATAATGGTGTCCACTTTAGTGGCTTGACCATGGAAAGGGTCTTCATTAGAAAAGTTCGTATACACAGAGAACAGAACATGTATAATACTATTAATTATGTGTGTATATGTACGTCTGTCTCTGTGTTGCGTGATATCTAATAAATAGACGGATTCCCAAACATGAAGTTTTATTTACACAATTTAACTGAAATTAAATATTGCCGACATTTCCGGAGAACTATCTGCTCGACAAAAGCGACTATTGTTATAAAATCGGTATTATGGTAAGAAACCCTTTTATTATTATTTAAGAGTTGTAATAAACACTTAAGGATATTGTTGAACTTCCTAAGCACTAAAGGAATCCTTACACTCACATGCATATAATTTTGCATCTTATTGCAAAATTGAGTGCAGAGTAAATAATTGCGAATTTATTAAAATTATTTATTAGAAACAAATGATTATAAGTATTATTTATCAGTGAAATCTTATAAGAATTTTTATGTGTTTTACAAATGTGTATCTTTAAAAACGATGCATTTTTAGAATTTCAATTTTAAATGATATTTTTAATAAATTACTTTCAGTTCATGGCAACTTCTTTTAAAAAATCCTCTTATCAACATACAGAAATAACAATAATGTATACTAAAAAAGTAAAAATTGGATTACTTGGAGTAAAATTATACGATAAATTTCAATAGTGAATCTTTAAGAATTTTTTATTTATCTGATAATCGGCATTCTAGTGCCGATATTAATTTAGAACTCATTCGGGATACTTATGCATGAAGAACTACTTCCCAAATACTAATAGGAATTACAGAATATCTATATTGAAAAATTAAAATTTTAAACTACATTATCTTTAAATGATGGAAGCAATGTGTTTAATGCATTAACGTCAGCTACATAAGCAGTAAATACAAGGGAATTGCAATTGCCAATTAGATAGCTTTTTATTGTCATCATTGGAAAGGGCTGAAGGGTGTTTGGCAAATAGCAGATCACCACTATGCTCTTTCTTTTTGGAAATTTCAAATTTTCTTGGTTGTTTTTACATTATGGTAGTTAGTAGCCATAAGAAATGGTAAAGTCCTGATGGTGAAAAGAAAAGTAGACATCAAGGCGTTAGTGGATGTATAACTTCCTAAGTATATAATGTCGTATGTTGTTATATTTTATAAAGCACAATCGCGGAGTTTCTATCGTTCAGTGGCCAAAATGAAATAGAAATGTTTCATTTCCCTCAGTTCAATTGATTCTGACAAATTTAGTAAAATAATGCAATAGTTAGCACCAAACAGACATTCAGAGAGTCCGACAGAATTCCATTGTCGACACGGCTGTACTATCATTTAAGTTTACAGGCATTTATTTATAATCACCAGAATTTGAACAATGAAAGTTTTATTGGGACTGAAGAAATCCAATATCTATAACAGACCCGAAATGAATCAAATGGCCTGGTAACAACTATTTGACCAATGCATACTATGTACAACTAGGGTTGATGAGGGATTATTTAAGTTTTAGGGTAAGATCTTGCGTGTCACTCTAAGGACTGAGGTTAGTATAGGCAACATCATGTAAACTAAGAAATAGGAATGCCTCTAAAGACCAAGTACTGCCGTTCCTGGTATATTCTTCCTCTGTTTTCCAAATGACAATTTACTTTTTTTATTATGATAAACTTTTCAAAAAACCAAAATTATGCTGGATATTTCAAGAATTCGATTAGTGCAACTAGCCACCTGCAGTATTGACCTGTAAATTCTCCAGAACTTGATCGTATCCAAGATTTCTGCAATGTTAAAGACGGCTATTCAGAGTTTAAAATCCACCATTGCGCTATTTACGGAAAGTGACAGGCCTGTCTTTGGTCATTTGGTTTCTCATGCTGCTGGATACATTAAGTATTGTCTTGCAAGAATTGAATCTCCCTAAATATAATAAAATTAACTTTAGTTTTCGATCGGTGATTCTAGTGTTTTGACTATAGCTTAAAATTACAAAATGAAATACATTTATCTTATTGAAGTGCATACATGTAAAGGAAAAGCAAATTCCATTTTTAGAAAACGAATTTTTAATTGAATAAATCACATTTTAATTATTATTATTAGCAAACTTATGTAGAACTTCTATATCGTAGGCACATTCGTAATTATTCTACATTTTCGAGGTGCACCTGTATTGGTTATATCCCTCATCAGAGATCTTATTTTTGCCTGCATTATAGGTTCATCTAAATGCCGAATCTCTACATTTAAAAGGGTAAAGAATAGTAATCCAATCTAGCAAATATCATGACCATTTTTAAGAACTATCGTAAGTGTCTTCCAGGTCTCAAAGTTTTGTTGACGACTGGCCATTTTTCTGTTCGTTTTGTAGTTAATCTCTTATAGAATATTTTCCTTCTAAACTCTTATTAAAAAGAATATAAATTTATTTGGGAAATATGACAGATATAGTAGTGATACTAAGAAGAAATTGACGAACCTCCATGCCCAAGGTGAAATAAAATATAAATTCTATCTTTTAGTTGTAATTATATTTTATGTGTGTTATTGTAATCGTATTTCTACTTCAAATTTCAAGCATATAATAAATATTTTGAACAATGTCTTAGAAATATACGTGGATCGGATCTATTGGATTGTTGTATGAAGACATTTATCCTGGAAAAATCGTCGGAAATACCTCACGGATATTTGAAGATGGTTCAACTGAAATATTGTTTAGCGACATAGTCTTGTCCAGTTGGGGCTATTCTTACATCTTCAAGATCACAGTTCGAGCCAAAGAGACTGCTTATTGGAATCTCACACACTTCATTGGTGAGTTGAATTTCGCATGGTTTTATGATTATTTAAGTTGGGGAAAAACTGTACCTTTGGATCGATATAAGAGAGCCTGAAGTAATTGAAAATGAAAATAGATGAATTATATTTGTAAAGTTTTAAGGTTAAAAAATGAGAATAAACTTTATATTTACATTTATTGAAATTAATATATTTCTTAATTTTCCTTATTTAGTTTTGTAATTTTAATATTGCCTTTCTAAGCCTTCAAGAATAAAATACACAAGTTATCAGTAAAAGATCTCTTGTACTAGAAATATTATGTACGGATTGCATATGTTGTCTTATGTTGACCTGTCATTGTAAAATGCAGTGCCAATATAAAACAATACAATGCATTGTGAATTGCAATTTAAAATCTACCAAGCTATTGAAACAAAGTCCTGGTTGTCTCTGCTTATGTTGATCCGTCATTGTAAAATATAATGCCTGGTTTGTGTTTTGTCTATTCAGTTATATCAGAAATCGTTGTCTAAACTTTTTTCCGTTGACCTGGTTTTGGCATGTAACTTGCGCACATCCCTGATTAAGATCCTTTCACAGTCGAAGAACTGCACTATTAGATTTACACTAAGTTCATAATAGACTGCATATATATATTCTAATAGATATTTGTTGATTACAATTTGATTACTTCGTTTAATGAGGAGCAATCAAATATTGAGTTAATCCATGGAAAGACATCACTTGTATCGTCGCTTTTATTTCGCTCAAAGACACATCACTATTAATTGCTTGAACCGCAATAATCTAGTTTTTGTCTGTGTAATGTGCGTCTCGCATATTCGTGATTAATATCTTATTTTCTGCGGGAAACTGCATTAAGAGTCTTATAGTCATAACATAAATTATTTGACACGCATCATAAATATGTGAGCACAGATTACATTTAAGACTATTGATATTTTTTCAGCGATGGAAATTTATTTTTTGCGATTCGAATCTACATTGTAGGAGTCCATGGAGAGGCATCACTTGTTCGTTCCACAAAGATTTATCCTTACTGTTTCACATAATTTCTCTTGGCGTATTCTATCATCGAGTTAAAAAAAATCTTAAATTCTGTTTTGGATAGCAACAAACAACTTTTTATAAGACAACAAACAACTAACTTCAAAATCTATTTTTTTGAGTACATATCATTTATTTTAAGAAAAGCTTGAATCCAGGTAAATTTAATTTTTGGTCAGAAATGGCAATGCATTGTACAGATATCCATTTTTTAAACTTTATTTGCTAGGTCCTTTCGACGTAGACATGCTGGACGTTTTTGAATTACCCTTGATTGAGTCAGATGAATTTCGTCCTCTGCAGATACTTTTTGATGGAGATTTCAAGAAAGTTTCGAACGACCAGAGGAGGTTCGAAATATTTTTTCTCAATCACTTTGGGAGAAAGTATCCGAAAGTGAAATGGAAGAATCTCACAGTATCGGAAGGTAAGCATCCTTTTTAAAGAATGCATAAAATTAATTAATAGTTCTCAGTTCGCAGTGGTTTTGATTCATATTTTATAAATAACATTTTTTGCTGAAACAATTTTTATTCTTTTGCTGCTAAGTATTTTTTCTTTCGAGTATTAATATCTTTCGAATCGTTAAGAAATACTTTATTCTAATCTATAGTTCCTTATTAATTTCTCAAAACTGAATACTTTGGAAAACACGAAATAAAACTCGTTTATAAATTTTTAATAGTTTCTTTCATTCTTTCAATGATGAATGAAGACGAATACTATTTCCTTTTATTAACTCGATTTCTGCTCTGTCTTTTCGGTGCAAAATTCGTAATTGATTTTAAGCTAATTTCCCGATAAGTTATAAGCTTGGAATTTAATAGTTCAGAACTGCATTATGGTGTAATATTAATCCGCTTTCTTGTGTGTTTTTCATTTAGACTTAACATTACAAAATTTTCAATCGATTAAAAGTTTTTATTACCGACAGATGGCGTAATGTTAAATCGTTAGCTGATAGAGAACTTAGTTTAAGATCGAATGTAACTTAACACACACAAGACAAGAAAACGGAAAATTTTAATTATTTAATTAATTTTTATTTAATTAAAATGCTTTTACCATACCATTCTTAAAATGCATAAAATAATTTCTCCTAGTCCCATACACATTTGAATTTTAAAAATTCGCAACCACAAATTTTCAAGACAATCTATATGCGGTTAAAAGAAATTATTAGTATATCTTAGTCGTTTAAATATATGATAAATTTTTTATTTGAATAATTATTTAAATAGAATCTGACTAGACTGTAATTCTAATATTACACTATTTTCTGTTTACTAATTTTCTTGCTTATTATAAATGTTTATCAACACATCTTGTACAGTGTGTTGTTCTCTAAAGATGGAAATTTCCATAAATGTTTTTATTCGAAAATAAACTTTAAAAGATTTTGGCTATTTAATCATTTACTACACTATGACTTGAACAATTCCGGAAACTACATGTCTTGAAACCTATCATATCGTACAGATTTTCATTAAATTCTTACAAAAAATTTTCAATTGAACAAATAATTCGTACTTACTCGAAAAATTTTGTATAAATTACAAGAAAAATGTGAATATCACCAAAAACATGTTGAAGCTACAGAAGAAATGAGTATGGATAAGCGTGATTGAAGATATGTCAAAAAGGTCTAAAGATTTAATTGCATGAAAATTGTTTTAAGTATTCATAATTTCTACTATGTGTCACTCAAGTCCTTTGTTTCTTAACTCTTAGACTTACGAATTTCCTCAATTTTCTAATTAAATGTGTTAAAACTAATAAACAAAAAGACGTATATCAGTTATTTAATAGCAAATTTTTTTCGAGAGATTAAAATAAATCAAATCCATCAGATTATAAAGATGAAAATATATCAATAGATAATGTGATTTCACTGTAACTGTGTGAATTCATCCGTTTCTGTTTATATATTTTCATTAAGACTAATTATCTAAAAATTATTTTATTGTATTTTGATTTGTTTTTGTGTTCGTTAACATATATTGACAAATCATTGTGAAATAAATGTATTAAGGGAAGTGATTTGAATTCTTAAGTGTAAAATAGCAGATATGTATTTAATTATCTAATTTTATCTTAATTTTGCTCATATTAAATTCATTCTAAAATGGTTTTTTATTTCCTGATCCAATTCCACTTTTTATTTAATTACTTTCAAAATGCGCTTTGGAAAACCGCTCACTTCAGTAGGTTATCACGCTCAAATAAAGGGATAAAAATTCCAAAGCTTTTCAATAATTTAAAGATAAATTTTCCTTCCCTAAGTCTACACGTGTCAAAGAAATCCGTGCTAAAAATCTCATTGTAAAATTAGAGAAGTTAAAAGTTTTGGTCTCTTTTGATCTTCTGATCTTGTGTCACAATGTAGACCGACTTATTTCTTACCACATATTTGGCCTGCCCCGGTCAAATATATATATATATATATATATATATAGGATTAGCAAGAAATAAGCCACTTCAGAGAGCTCTAAAATGCATTCTATTATCCAAATAAGATGAAATTTGAACTACAGATTATTCAAATGACATTACATTAATTTTACATTAATTTTGAAAAAAAATTCAGTACAAAAATTGATATTACAGAGACAATAGATGGCTCTGTAACACAAATGGCCTTTATTTCATATATTCAAAATGTGAAACATAATTTGTTACAGTGCATGCCTATTACAGTCAACCCTCCTATAACGCGGTACTCTTAGAAAGCGGTTTCCATATAACGCGGAGCTGAAAGTGCGACAGCCCTTCTATAACGCGGTACTCTTACAGCGCGGTTTCCGTTCAACAACGTCCCATCAGTTCTTTCCGTGCACCCAATGAATGGTTTTAACTGGATATGTTTATATAAACATTCAAGCTTATTTCTTAGCTGTTTACGGCATCAGTTTTAGTCATCTCAGAGCTCTTTGACATTACGTCTCGTTGGTGACCAATTCTTTCTAAAATTTTGTCTGCACTGTCCATTCGTTTAGCTTTTTGCTGCTTAATTTGTGGTTTATAATTGTACAACATTACACAATACTGTAAGTAATATTTTTCAATTGTTCTAATATAATAATAATAATGTAGTTATTAACCCTAGATTTGCATCATGTCAAACACAAAAGAAACAACGAAAGGATTAAAAAGAAAGTTTTTATCGCTTGTCTTTTGTATTTATTAGTCTCCATATAACGCGGTACGAATGATGTGATTTGTACTAATTCTGAGTTTCTTATAGCACGGTTTCCATACAACGCGGTTGACGGTTTCCATAGAACGCGCTACGAATTAGCCTGGTTTCTACGGTTAAATCCGAGTTTCTTATAGCGCGGTTTCCATATAACGCGGTACGCACTCACCGCGTTATAGGAGGGTTGACTGTACCATTTTTCTTTGAATAAAAAGAAGGCGGTTTCTGCACGAACATTAGTTTCTTCTCTGTTCGTGAAGCTTACGTTGCAAAACAAAGCGCTACTAGTGGCATTTTTCTACCAGAATCAACAAAACTCGGTTGCAGCTGTAAAGGAATTTAGTCGTATGAAGCAGATATGAAGAGGTCCAATGTATCCAGGTGCCCTACGCAAGATGATGGAGAAATTTTAAAAAAACTGGGCACCTTGCATTCTTCTAGGTAGAAGACGAAAAAGAAAATCCCGTCTTGCAGCGTCGTAAATGTTGCGATCGCACTCGTTGAAGCCAGCAGTCAGTCGCCGCATAATAGTGTGAATTTGCCACTTTGTTTCCCGTGTTCTGGATATGTCGTATTCAATTGTACGAAAAAACGCACGGTAAATTTTGCATTTTTATCCATACAAAAGCAAGTCTGTTCACCTATTACAGGATGCGGGCTTAGAGGTCCGTAAAAATTTTGCATTTTAGTTCCTTGTTCGAATGGTGGTTGACACAACTTGGCGATGGAATATTCTGTGGGTTGATAAGGCCCACTTTTGCCTCAATGAGCAAGTTAATACTCACAACTGTTGAATTTGGGCAGAGAGAAAACCCTTACATTATCCAAGAATAACCCTTGCACCCTGAAAAAGTGACAATATGATGTGGGTTTATAGCTACCTTTATCATTGGAACGTATTTCTTTCAAGAGAACTTCAAAGGGAATCCAAACCTGTACCGTCACAGGATAATGGTACCATGATATGCTGCGGGATTTTGTAATCCCAGCTGTTCTATAGCGTGGATGCTTTCAAGACACCATTTTCATGCAGGATGGTGCACCACCTAATTTTGGTCGTCGTGTAAAACGATTGTTAATACAGCGTTTCACAGAAGAATGGGAATTAAATGGTTTTATGTGTATTACAACGTCACCTAACGGTGAATTTTTGTACTAATTTTCTTTTTTATTTGAGAAATGTAAAGCGCATCATCTCAATAATCTGTAGTTCAAATTTTATGCGATTTGGATTAATAGAATGCATTTTAGAGCCCGCTGAAGTGGGTAACTTGTTTCTTGCTAACTTTGTGTATATACAGGGTGTCTCAAAAATCGTGACAATGACTTTTATTCCTGAAATAATGATCATAGACATATACTGTAAATTACAAAGTTGCGTAAAAAAATGATGCAGATTGCTATGAAATCAATTAGTTTTCAGGGAGATAAAACTTTTAAAAAATACAAAATCTAAATTTTTATACGCACTCCGTACAAAACAATTCCTCAGTGAGTAAAATGCGTCGCATTCTCTAATAAGATCATGTACGAAATTTCAGTATTTTATCACAAAAAGTCTCAAAGATATGGAACTACATAAATGCCGACTTAAACCACTTTTCGATGCCTGGATATGAGTTCGTAAAGAGAAAAAATCATGTCGGATGTTCGTGTTTTAGGGGTCGTACATAAATTAACAAAGAAAGTAATAATTGAATAAATAATAATTTTACTATTTATTGGTTCAAAAGTATTAAAAATGTGTAAAAATAACTTAAATGAAAGATTACATAAGGAAAGATTACTTTAATGGAAGATTACATAAGATTTTTTACAAGTTCACTGACTGTGCTATTTTTAAGTTATATTCTGTAATTCATGATATAAAATTTTAAAGTATTTTTCAGGAAGCATAGATTTTAAAATTTGTATTTAAAACTAAAGATATGAAGAAGCATATTAAATTTTCTTATGATGTATTCCTGCCTAGCGTCATCAGCTCTGAAGCTTTAAACATTTGCATTTTAATTTGTGATTGACCCTTCTCCAACTTTGTTTTACCATACCTTTGAGAATTTTTATGATAAAATTTTTAAATTTTGTATTTCTTCAAGTTTAATCTCCTGGAAATTTTAATCGATTTCATAACATTTTGCACCTTTTTTACGCAACTTTGTAATTTACAGTATCTCTACGATCAATATTTAAGGAATAAAAGCCACGGTCAAAGTTTTTGAGACACCCTGTGTGTGTGTGTGTGTGTGTGTGTGTGTGTGTGTGTGTGTGTGTGTGTGTGTGTGTAATATAATATATAATAAACCATGTTAATTTCATTCTAAAATGTTCTCTTATTTCCTGATCCAATTCCACCTTTTTTATTTAATTAATGTGTCACAAGCTCTGTAAAAATGCTAAATCTGCAAATTCACATTCTTCAAGTGAAGGGATAAACTTCAAGCCAAGCAAATTCTGTTAAAAGATATCTAAATTTCTCTTGTCTAAATCGACACGTGTAAAGATATCCATATCAAAATCGTATAGTATATAATGACTGGGGGAAATATTTCTTTCTCTCTCTTTTTGATCTCTTCTGCTCTTGTATCGCGTGTGAACGGACGCCAGTTCGTCCTCGATTCTTGTGCATATATTATGTCTCCCAGGAATAAAGCAAAGTTTTGAAATTACTAAAGTGCCTTCTCCCTCTCCGGCCACAAAACTGCTCAAAAATGTGTTATATAAAATCAACTTTTATGTCATCCACATCATTTTAGAAGTCTATCTTTCTAACGCAAGATTATAAGCTTCCCTTTCCATGTCTAAATATCTGTCTCGTAATCAGAATGCTGTTTACTGAGCATCTAATATGAACAGATGCATGTAATCACATCAGAGAAACATAGTAATTCGTGTTTTTATATCAGGAATCCAGGAAAGATACTTTACTTACGGACATAAAAGCATTAGTTTCTCTTTTTGTATTGTTGAAGTAGTAATGCGCTCTCTTTGCCTGTAGATAAAGAAGTGATGCCTAAGCAATAAATAAACGATTTCCTCTGTATTACGAGAATCTTAAGCAATTAAGAAGGCTGACCATTATTGTTCCGGGAGGCTTTAGCTGCGAGTTCCTGTGGGCTCATCCCTATTAAACAGTTATTTTCTTAAGGAACAAGCATTTTCTTTTAATAGACGTAACCACAGCTAGAGCTAAAAGCTATTTCGGCCGTAATGTTTGTTGATGGTACTATAAAGTCTCTTTACTTGATTTGGATAAAATGAAAGACCTGAGCAAAATTACTGGTAATATAAACGATAATTGTTCAAAGTCAATAAACTGTGTATTAACTTTAACTTGATTATATGGAAAATATTAAAATGCTTTTCATTTAGTTTTTCGGCGGTTATATAGAATTGAGTTTCTACATTGAGTAATAAATATCTGAGTTTTAAAAGTGAGAGAAAAAATTTAACCAGTCCTCCAGTTCTAACTACTGGCTCAATTTTGCAATTTGTTTTTGTTTCTGAAAGCTGTTGAGCTCTAGATATGCAATCAGTGGTTGTTTTCTATCTTCTATTTGGGACTTTAATATTATATCAATCCCTATACTAATATAGAAGAGGCTTGGGATATTGAAGCTTTTCCAAGCACTTTTTACTGTATTTTCTGAATTTTAATTACTTAATACTAACACAATTGAATTCAGTATTTATTCGATATGTGTATCAAACTCTCATTGTTAGTGGATTGATAAATTAAGCTTCAAAAAATTCAGTTTATAATAACATTAAAATGATCAAAGAACATTTAATATCAACTAAAATTGAAATGTATGCAAAAATTAATTGTACATATTTAAAACTTGAAACAATAATTTTTATTTTATTGACATTTTAAAAGAAACTTTTGTATTTTAAGTAAATGAATGAATATGTATACTCTGTGAAATGTTTAATAACCACATATCCTTCAAATATATATATATATATATATAATATAATACATAAAGTGATCAGATTTAAAACACCCCTACTCTGAGCCCTCTACAGCGAACTACTCAGTGTAAAGGCTCCAAAATTCTCGAACGTACTAGGGATATGGATTAAGTGGGGAAAAAAATTAGTTCCAGAAACATCGATAGATGGCGCTGTACAACAGAAAATATGCCAAAAGACAATCAGACAAAAAACATGCGATATGAAATTTTTCGTTTCTAATTTATATTGCTTGTATGGAAAGATAAAAATAAAAAAAAAAGTGAAGAAAGTGAATTTGTCATTGTAACTATTTCGCTCTGTAAGCATAAAAAATTTGTATAAGCTCTTCATTTACTGCTACCGTTCTAGGCATAAAAGAGATAAAGCTGGGAAATCATTTTTATCAGTGATGGCTTTGTGCTTTGTTCGTGAAGTTGTTTTATGAAAACAAAGGGAATGCTGCAAATTTCTTCGAAAATTTCTTGACTTGAAAATTTACGCAAAGGACCAGGGGAACCAATACATGCTCGAAAATTTTGTTGTGTTTTGAAACCCCTAATGCAGCAGGGCCAGTGTTTTGATTTATTTATTTTTATGCTAAGAGCCTCCACGTTTCCGGCAACCTAACTATCTCGTTATACAGCTTAATCCCTGTGATTTTTGGCTTTGGAGATTCTTAAAAAAATCTTGCTTATCGAGGATGTCTAGTAAGTAATCTTGACAGATTTGAAAGACAGTATCACTCTGTATGTGAGAAGCATTTCAATCTACCCATAATGATCTGCGCTTGAACAAGCTGTACACATTTATATCTGGAAGAAGGGAACTATATTGTGCAATTTTCCTTGCACCGATAAGGTCTTTTCGATTGAATGTTTGATACGTTTGTATAAGATATGTTACAAATGTACAAGTCTCTTCAGCATATTTTTTGGCTGTACAGCGCCATCTATCAGTGTTTCTAGAACTAATTTTTTTTTTCTTATCGTAATCCATTTCCCCATGTCTTGAATAGTCTGTAGAAGAATTTTGGGATCTTTACACTAAGTAATTCGCTTCTCAGTTCGGGTGTTTTAGTTTTGATCTCCCTGTATACAATATCCAATTTCTCTATTTCCAATCTCTCTGACTTCTCTATTTGTGAAATTCCAATTGTTACGTCAGAAAGATTTCAGATAGTCCCAGAATTTTAATTGACTTGCTTAAATTCCATATGTAAATCTTCTGTGAATCTTTTAAAATGAAGCGGCTTTTTGTTGAAAACGTCCCATAGTGCCATAATGAATTCACTGTATGTATAACAACAGTACTCCAAACTACTTTCCACGGGGCAGTAATAAAATATGAAGGAGTTGGAGCTCAGCTGGTTAGAACGTTTGATATAATGTTACCAAATTTGGGACATATAGAATGGTGGTCAAAATTATGGGAATCCTCCTGATAAAATTCATCTTTGAGGTTTGAGAGCTCGCATCTATAATATATTTAGCATATTGCCATAAAAACTATATATCATTGGAAAGGTAATTTAATTATTAACACAATATAAAAAAGTTTAATTATCTGCATTCTATCAAAAAGGTACATCTAAATAACAAGTGAAAAGAAGTACACCTGGCTTGATTTGATATGAGTAGCTTTTCTTCAATTCAATGCAGCCAATGAACTTGTGTGTTTAGACATCCAATGAGATATTGCTTTGTTATGGCAATGAATTAATCAAATTACAGAATTAATCTCTTGATATCAATTATTGGAGTTGAAACGAAAAAATATGTCAGTGTTTGATTGCTAGTAAATTGGTTGTTTTATTGTTTTCTTTCATTTATTAGGCTTATAAAAGATAAAACTATAGAAATGGCACAATGAGTCGACTGGTCACTTAGAAAGCTATGTAAAATAGTGCTCTCACGTAATCAAGTTTACAGTTATGAAGAAATTAGAACCAAAATTGGTTAAAACAACCAAAGGTAGTATATCTAAATTTTGGAAGAGATATAAGGAGACTCAATCTCTACAAAACATAACTGGTAAAGGAGGAAAAGCGTCTAAC
This sequence comes from Argiope aurantia, assembly GCA_026543865.1. Taxonomy (NCBI): domain Eukaryota; kingdom Metazoa; phylum Arthropoda; class Arachnida; order Araneae; family Araneidae; genus Argiope; species Argiope aurantia. The sequence goes on along the minus strand of JAPMOR010069153.1, from coordinate 66,315 downwards.
GAAAATGTTTTTCTAATAATACTAATTTAATAGTCCTGCAAATTATAACTGTTTTGGCAATTTTTCCAAAATTATTTTGCCTAATTTACATTATTAGATTGCATTGTTTCTTATTCAAACCATTTTCATTGTTTCACTAACACTGAATCGCTTGATTTTCTTCCATTGTTTAAAACTAAAGAAGGGTTCTGTTAAATATCTGTGCAGATTATAAGACGAATAAAAAATGTTATAATGCTATGAATGTTTTAAAATAGATAAACCGGACATTTACTGTTTTTAGTAGAGCTTTGATGTCATGGGAATGATGTCCGTTCAAAAGATCCTTGTTCAGAATGAAAAGATCATACGAAAAACCTTTAAGGTAACTTGACTTGAATATCTGACAATTTGAATAAAACACTAACATGAAGTCGTATCTAAACAAGTTAATTCAAATATAGCCAATATCCTCGGCGAATCATCTGGTCGCCAAAATCGATTTGTTAGAAATAAATATCTTAAATTTGTTTTATTTTTGAATAATAATTATCTTTACATTAATTTTATTGGTCTTTTATTTTTACGTTTTTCTTCCAAATGAAAGTCTTGTGACCTCATACACAGGTTTTAATTGTTCTTTTTTCCATTTATACATTATGACTAAATCCTGTCAAGTATTTTACCTGCAGGTCTGTTATTACATTGTCTGTGATGATTTCTCTTGTTTACTCTCCATTCAACTCAATAAAATGTTGATCTACTATATGCAAGTGCAATGTTATGAATAAATTACAAAAAATGGGGATCCATTTTATTTGCGGCCATACTTTTTCCAGTTATAATGCATTCTACAAATGACTGCTCTTTTGTAGCATTTCAAGTAAATTATGGAATCAGTTCTCATGTTGCCTATCGATTTCTAATGAATAAATAAAAACAAAATTGAGTAGTTATGGCAACACAAGCCAGTTTTATTATGTTTTATTTGTTCAACAGGCAGTGTAGTGGTGGATTTCGTAATTACGAGTTTGACAGAAGATTTGGATAAAACCTCAGAGGCACTGTCTAATGACATCAATAGCGGTAAAGCCGACATCGAATATGTGAAAGGAGCTGTCTGGAAAGCCAAAAGCGACTCATTTCCATCCAGGGTAAGAGAACCATTCTATAATTCTTAAGTGAAGAATTTTGTTAATAATTCCTTGAAAGGCTATTAAATCTGTAGTACTTATCAGCTTCCTTGTTCCAATACTCTTGAGTGTAAATTTCGAAAATGAAACACGAATTAAGTTTTTCTATGGAACTGGACAGTGGATGTTCAGGATAATGCATATCAGTATTTCCGAATGGCCACATTAAAATAAATATCTGTAATTGGTAACACATTATCCTAGCTTCGATATAGAACCTCCACCTCTTGATGTTTTAGCTAATTTCCACATAAAAATATTTTATTTAGGACCAATATATTTTTTCACCAAATATTTGGGTATGCTACTCCCAATTATTACCCTGAAAACAAGAAAACAGCTTTTATTGACTATTTAAAGTTATATCCACAATTTGTCAATCAAGGGGAAATTTAAAATTAGTTTAAAATTGGTTATTTTTTAAAGATTTGATTCCTTTATATTTACTCAAACAAATAAACAAAATAAAATTTATTGTTAAACAAAATTTAAAATTTCAGTGGTAATTTTCTAAAACTTATGCTACACCAATTTCCTAATTTATTGAAATATATTTGTTTGGATCACAGCACAAAAGTTGGGAGCCCTGAAGGATTACCTTCGGTATTTGTCGGTTGTAACGGCGACCGAAAAGCGCCAAGAAAAAATTTCGCTCATTTGCTGATTTCACTCATCAAACTATACAGCATGTGATTATATAACTTGATACTTGAGTATATATTTTTATAATTTGGCGAAAATTTTTCTTGGTACTTTTCGATCGTCGTTAAACTATAATTTTACCTTATTTTCGGATCTTCACTAAGAAATGGCACCATTGGTCATGTAATGCAATCTATTAAGCCTAAAAAAGCTTGAGATTCGTTCAGTTTTATTCTGCTTTATAATTATGTTGTTTTTGTTGCCCGTTATGGGTGCGTTAATAAATATTTTATTCGTTTTATTGATTCTTCCGTTTACGTAAGTCGAATTTCAAATTTTGTGACTATGTTAAACCAATTTGTGTCGGAACCAGATTGAATGTTCCATTGTCCTGGCATACTTCTATAATAAGTCACATTTTAGGCTTGGAGTAGCCATATTCGCAAGGTCCAAGCCCTACCGACGTCTTATGCAAATGAGAAAATATAGGACATTTGGAATATTTAACAATGATCTATATTTTTTACGTTTAGATTCCAAACTCATGCGCATAACCTGCTGCGTTTTGGAGTTATCGTATGTCCTTGCAATTCAAATAAACAGATGAACTGTCATTCAATCACTTGACAGATCTTTTTATATATATTTATAATTCGGACCATAATATCATTTCAGTGATTGGCATTTAATGATACTGGATGATTACTTATAACTTTTCAGAATCGATGATTTAAATTATCAGTTAAAGTATAAGACACAGGAGCGTGAACGCCAGATGATCCTCTAGACATAAACTCATTTAAGGTAATGAGTGTCTGTGTCACCCGAATATTGTTTCCTGTCATCCCTTTTCTAAGAAAGGGATGAAAAAGATTTACTATGACTGGTTGGCTAGCTGGCTTTGGAATAAAGAAGAATCGCTTGAAAAGCAAGAGTGGAACTAAGTGCATCAAGTGATGCTGAGATCGGATATACAGGAGATATTTTTAGGTATTGAGGTCTATTATTTAAAGAAGGCGAATTTCATCAAAATAGAATTTAGTTAGCATTGAAACAAGGGTGGAAATTTCTGGAATGGAAGATGAGTCGAATGATTAGAAGGAATTTGTGGGAATGGTTTCCCCAAAACTTTCTCGCTTAGATTCTAATAAAGGTGTTATACCGAACAACTCCTTGTATAGTATTAACGTACAGTAGTTACGAAATATTAATTTTTGGCGAGAATTTGGCATTTTTACTGCATTTGTAGTGTCATCCTTGGCGAGTTATTTGACAATGAAGCTCAGGGATGCGGTTACTAATATACGAAACAGAATCAGTATTTTAGATGCTTTTTTCCCAATCGATTGAAACAAAATTTAAAAAGCACTGCGTGTAGTCACAGAATCCATTACCAAATTTAATATATTTAACTTAACTAACGTTTTTGAGTTATCGCGCTTATGTTTCTGAAAGTACAGACTGACAGACGGTCAGCCCCTCAATAGATTTGGCTCAGAATTCGATAGGCGTTTACATTACAGATGTTAAATGTGTGTGCCTAATTTTATCCATCTAGTTCTGTCCATTTCGTAGTCATCATGTTAGCATAGTTGAACAGCCGGAAATACAGATTTAATCTGAACGGAGTTTGCTCAAGATTTGATAAAAATCTACAAATTTGGTGTAACGATTGTATACGAAATTTCATCCTTCTAGCTCAAAGCGTCTTTGAGTTATCTTTGTCACAGACAGAGCGACAGATGATCATTTTACAAAAAAGTGTTTTCCGAACTCAGGGAGGTCTAAAACGTGGAGATCCGTCAAAATATCGAGTTCGAAGTTTTTAACAATTGCTACACTTTCCCTATACTGCGTATACGAGAAAGTAGAAAAGAGTGTGGTAGGAGTTAGAGGTAGACTTAGTTTCAAATCTTGTTTTCAGAAACTTAAAATTTAAAAATATTTTTCATATTAAGATATTTTAAATTTGACATCTTAAAAATTCTTTAAAATGTACTAATAGTTTAAAAATGCTTCTTCTCATTCAATATTTGTTAACCGAAGTTCTTCAGAATCTGTTTGATAAGCTTGGTGGAATTAGGCATCAGATTTTGGATATCTAAATTATATTCGTGGGAAAATATCTTTACTCAAAAATTTGTGTAATTTTCTTCGAAAGTATCTGAATATTTCAATTTCATTATTTAAAAAAAATTATTTAAAAAAATCAATCCCTAATACTATTAAGTTATTTCAGAGATTACAAAATTTTTTCAAAAAGTTTGAATTAAATGTGCTTAACTTTTATTATATAGCTGTGGACATTATTTTTAAAAAAGAAAACGAGAAAAACGTTTTTTTTTAGATTCAAATACAAAAGTATTACAATTATAAGAGCCTTTATTAAATCAGTTATTTTTCTTAAAACAACTAAAGATTTCTAAGTGAGAAAATAATAACTTTAGACATTTTAGTTTCTACAGTTAATAATTGCTATGATTTACCTTATCAATATTTAGAAAAAAATAATTTAAAAATTTAAGAAATTCTTATTTAAACTTATTTTAATGAATTCGTTGTCAAGATTCTTAGGAAATAAGTTGATTTTTCTTCATCAAATGCTTACTAATGCATAATAATTGTAAACTATTTAAATAAAGCATAAAGTACAATTTGGAATGAAAGATACAATTTGGAAACGGCAAATTTTCAATTAAACGAGTTGAATAAAAATGGTTTTAAAACGTCTATAAATTTGTACGTCTTTATAATTATTCTGAAACAGAACTATATTATAAAATGCTGTCTTCTCGAAATTATAATGTTCTATTAAACGTACATCGCATCATTAATTTTAATTTCACTAAAGAATTTGACAACCAAATTCAAAACTGTTTTTTAAATTGTTTTATTTGGGAAATTTGATTTAAGCGTTCTTCTCCTCTTATCATTCATAATTAGTATGCTTTCCTTTTTGCTCGTGGCATGCATTTCCAATTCTATTAGAATTAGAATAATCAATAAATTATGCTAAAATTTTGTAAAAGCATTTTTATTTTCAAAACTGGTTACCAATGGTTTTGAAACAATTATGATTCTGTATGCAACCGAGTGACCCATATTGTAACTTAATTTTCATATATGATTTGTTGTATTTTCTGATTAATAGTTTTCGTCTACCAAATTTACAGAAAGTATAATTGTTACTGTTAACCGATGCTAAAACTAATGCATCGTATCTTATCTTCAAAAAGAAGAAACTATAAAGAAATAAATTAATATTTAAAACTGTTCTGATGTATAAACAAAAATTTCAATAATTAGAATTTTGATTTGTTGCATCTTGTACAGATTTGTTGCAATTTGTACAGATTTTTTAAATCAGGAAGTGGCATCTTAAATTTAATAATGTATTGAGTTATCAATTATTTGTGTACTAATACATATATAAAAAGATTTCGTTTATAATTTTGTTACTGGAATTGTTATTTTTTCATTGATTTGTTTTTTAGTTTTCATTTGTAAGGGTTTCTAAATATTTTCTTGAATATAAATAGGTAAAAGCATTTCATTTAAAATTAAACTATCAAGTAAAATAAAAGCGAAATTTTTCACTTACAGCAAGGATTGTAATTCTTTAAACTATTTTTAAACGAAATTCATGGTATTAACAAAAATTTTGTTTTCGGTAGAACAGAATTCATTAATTTTTTTTGCGTCTAAAATTAAAATCCTAAGCTTATAATAAAGTAAATATCTGCTTTTTAAATTGATATTATTGATTTCCAGACTACTTGCGTCTCTCCACCTTAATCCTTATATTTGTCACGCAAAATTTAAATCAATCTGGACACCTTTCAAACAGCTCTTTGATATTTTCTTAGTATATTTATCCGTGACTTAAAAATCAATACTAAATAGCATCAAGTGACAGTAATTTTTTCAAAAAATAAAACATAAATGTCGAGAAAAGATATTCGAAATAAATTTTTTTAGCCTTTTAAGTAATCGATAAAATATTGACAGTTTTTCTATTAAGTTCGAACAGCAATTTTTTTTAATTAGTATTAAATAATCTTTATTATAAAATAGTTAAAACTATAAAATTAAATTAATATTTTTTCGTATCGTAAGGAGTAAATGAATTAACTATTTGCACCTGAAAATAATGTGCAAAAAATGTGTGCTATTTAGTTATATGAAAAACGAACAAAAATAATTAAATGATTGATGGAAGGCATATAAAAACATTGGTAAAAAAAGCAATAAATCAGAAAATTCGGACTTTTTTCTTTATTTTAGTCACGAAAACAGCTTTTTTGAATTCCTTCTCATTTTGAAATTGCTACTATAATTATACTGTTGAAAGCTACATCACATTGCATTTATAAATGGTTTATAATTATTATTATTGAACTATTTCATTGAATTCAAAAATGAAATAATTAAATGATTTTATTTCATTTTTTCCCTTTGGTCCGATTATCAGTGATAATTTCAATACTAATACAGATAAATATGATTTTTCAATGATTAAATGAATTTGCAGAGTTTTAAGAGCAATGATTGAAGTTTAAAATTCCTTTCACTTTTCTAAATATTAATGTTGTTGTCAGTTGCACATAAGCCACAATTTCTCTTTTAAATAAATTATATCACAATTTCGTTTATGGAAATATTTTTGTTGAATACATACGAAATATACATTGAAAACTGGCATGATTTTTATTTCAATTTACATAATATGGTGGTAGTTTGTGCTATTATTAGAAGCGAAAATTAATTAACAATATATTATAGGTAACTTTTTTGTATATAAGCAATCAATATACTTAACTCTATTATCACTGAAAGACCCCAAACGCCTGTTTAACCAAATTACTTCTAGCACAAGAGGAATAATTGAATATGACTGCGAAAGTTTCTCTTCCTTGCATTAAGTACGATTGTTTGCTAGAGAGGCTTGCCCCAAAAGACAAAGATTTCGAAGACAGGACTGTTTTTCGACAATTCTCAAAGGGCATCCGATAATATATTTGCTCAGTTGCTCTCGGTTCAGTTGGGTTCTCTTTTGTATGTAAACCCTTTAAGAATATGGACTGTCGTTGTAGTATTCTGCTGGGTTAGAGAAATTTTATGATTTTTGAAGGAGAAACTCGGATTTTCCCATTATTCTGAGGTATCCAAACTCGAATGATCTTAAGAATGAGAAGGCTAAATAAAGAAAAATTAGTTAGAAAAGCTGAAAAATCGAAGATGGTTTGCACAATTTTCTCTTCTTTTTTACATTAAAAGTTATAATTCATTGGTAGGAAAACTCAAAATCCTTCAGGATATAATGAAAGGAAAATAAAGAGAGAGACTAAAAGCCAAGACGAACAACAGCACCTTCAACTCAATTTTGGCAAAAATTGCATTGATATGACTAAATCCGCGATATCTTAAAAGAAGTAGGATCAAAAGGACTTAATACCAGATAAAGAAATACAGGTGCAATAAAAGTCAATTGTAAAGGTTGAGAATAATTGAAAATTAAAAAGACTATTTAATAACGAAAATGTTTCAGATATCAATCAACATATGTTGGTTTTAAAATTTTGTAAACCATTGGTTTTTCTACTAATCAGAAAATAACTGTATACAAATTATATTCATGCAGATTGATTCCTTTATAAAATTCTATTTTTTGAATTCCTTTCTACTTCAGCGATCATAATCAATACATTTTGATTTAGATTCCTTCTTGATTATCACCATGACATTTCCTTGAAATTCTTTTAAAATTGAACATCATTTTTTTGCTGGATCAGTCAAAGTGTAATTTAATCCAAAAATACATTTTTTTTTATTTCCATGACAAAAGAGGGATATAACTTATGTATACGATGGCAGTGTTCGTTGAAATACTATTCTTTGAAAGCGCGATATACGATGGGGAAGCAGATGGAATACCATGAACACATGTGTTGAGATTTCGTCTTCACGGGATACAAACGACATTGTATAGCATAAGACATCTGTGCGTGATCTCATTTTGAATCAAATTAGAAGATGAATCTTTACTAGAAGAAAAACTTCATACATAGATTTTAATGGTACGATAGCTTTCACATATGTGAACTTTGCAACGATTTATTGAGTCATTACTTTAATCAGTTACTTTGAGTTTTAGACGAATGCAAACTAAACTGTAGGATTATTAAGATTTTCTCATGAAATTTCTAATAATTTTTATACCCCTCCCCTTGAATAAAGAGTGAACCATGAGCCTTGCAGGGCAATGATAAATAAATTACGTAATTTATCTTAAATCTAGTGTTTTTATTGAATCTATCATAAGCATATGTATTCTGTCGCCATTTTGCCTACCGATTGACGTCAAAATTTAACTCGGAATTGCATCTGTAGCTGCAAGATAATACACTGAATTTTATTGATTCAAGACATTTCGTTTACATTCATGCTAAACTACAAATGGAAAAACGGTCAATAATTTGAAAAGTTTGGTTGAAATTTTGTAGGAGTTTATAATTTAAATGTAAAAACTATGTATCAATTTTGATCTACTTAGCTTTTTGCGTTTTGTAAATACTGAGTTCTTTCATAATCGAACAACAATATAAGCAGATTTCCAGCGAATAGATTTCATTCAAGATTTCATTGGAATCTATGAATTTGCCCATAACTTCATATATCAAATTTCATCCGTCTAGCTCAAAGTGGTTTCAACTTAGCGTGTTCGAAGACAGACTGACTGTCTAACAGAGAGAAAGACATAACGCCAATATATTTTTATAAATTCAGGGATGTTTAAAACGAGGAGATTTGGCAAAATCTCGAATTCATTTTTTTTTGTGTGATTACAATACTTCCTCTATACTTCGTATATGAGAAAGAAAGAAAAATATAGAGAATATTGCTTTAAACCAATTTATTTCCTTGAACGATCGCTTTATTCTATTTTGTTAATTACAAGCAGTAGTTATCAAACAACCTGAACTTGCCATTGAGCAGTTTGCTTTTTAATCTGGAATTTGATAACTATTTTGATTTTAAATAACCCAATGCCTGTAGGGTCATGCTTGTTAGAAATAATTTAACATATCTTCTTTTAAAACATTGATATTTAAATTAAAACGAATTAGTTCTGCATGTTTGAATAAATCTATGTTTTCCTTGTAGTCTTTGCAGTCAAATAAAATTATATTTTATTCATTAAATATCTTAATATTGGGTGAAGCTAAATATTTTTACATTTATTGACTCTTTCAATCTAGAAAAGTTACACATTTTATTCATAAAATTTTAACGTCTTAAGACATTGCATATTTGTATGTTAAATGGCATACTTAGTTAAAATTTTCATGTGACTTTGATATTTAGTTGAGTAATTAAAGCCTACTAAATGGAAAATTACCCTATACTGTTTTTTATTTATAAATGAAGTAAGGAATATGATATTGATATTTTTTTATTCTTATAGAAACTTCTTGAAAACACCAACGACGGCCAGAGTGACGAAGGGGGAGGAGGTTTGTCAGTGGCATGGATTGTTGCCATAGTCATCAATGTAATCCTCATCGTGGTTTTTATATTCGCTATCATCTATTGTTGGCACAGAAGGAAAAAACGTAGGTTTTAAGATACAGTTTTGATCATTGTCTTTTAATGATGAAAATTTTGCTAAAAATTGCATGGCAGAAAGGAGGAACAATGGAATTTACAAATCACAAATCGTTTATAAATAAAGTTTTGTTTATTATTTTCTTTCAATATTGAAAAAAAATGTTACAAATTATAAGACATGAAGCAGAAATAATGGAGTCACAAATCGTTTATAAATAAAATTTTGCTCATTATTGTCTTTCAGTATTGGAAAAAAATATGCCAACTTGTTCTGCGTAAGGGAGAAACGATGGAATTTACTAATCACAAATTGTTTATAAACAAAGTTTTGTTCATTGTCTTTCAGTATTGAAACACATGTTAAAAATTACACGGCATAAAGGAGAAACAATAGAATTTGCAAATCATTTGGCCTGTTTTTTGTCTTGGATTCATAACATAATCACAATGAGGAAAAATAGTACCATGAAACATTTTATTGATAATTTGGAAGGAAGTTAAAATATTGTTTGCAATTTTAAATATTTATTTCATTGTTTGCTGACGTTACTATCCAAGATAGGAGTAGCAATTGTAACAGAAATTTTATATATTTGGTGGAACTTCAATTAGAAACATTGACAAATATCACTTGGAAACATAAGGCGATAGCAAGGGTAATAAATATTGTCTAGCGGTTTTACAATTGAATTAAGTTTCAATATAAGATGATCACATGAATTATTGTTGAAGAATTGCCCATAAAAGCAAAAGCATGTTTTTACTAAAATCTATCAGTTTTATATAATGAATCAAAAAGTATTACAGCAGCATGTTAGAGAAAAGTATCACAGCATGATTCATGGCTATATTTAATGTTTTCTTGGATCTTTTTATTACTATTGAATCCTTTCATTGATTTTAATTCGTTTGTTTCGATTGTTTTTCTCCCAAGGAAAGTTATTCAATACAATTGTGATAGAGAACAAAGATCAGACGTATTCAGATATTTTGAACTAGTGAAACGCGAAGTTAACTTTTTCATAATGCACACATGTTTCAATTCTATATCCTCTGATAAATTGTATTCTTACATGTAAAAAAAATATAACATTATTTATGCCATTCAGCAGTATATAGTTCACTTAATTAAAATCACAATATTTTCCTTTTCAATTTTGTGCATAATGTTTCCATAGACATTTAGGAGGCAGAATGTTCTGAAGAATAACAATTAAATAATATTTACCAGAAAATCATGCTTTTTAATGTAATTTTGTAAATTTAAAATACTACCACTGCAATGGGCAGAATGTTGTCTTTTTTTAAATTATTAGATATCCCGTGATTAAAATAAGTTAAAAGCTGTTCAGCATCGGAATTTCTGGTAATTGTAGTTTCATTAAAGTGGTTACCCACACCAAAGCACTACCCCAAAGTGGTCACCTTCGCTGTATTAGCTGTCCCCTCCGATGATCTAAATGTGTTAGGCGGGAACAACACGAATTGTAAACGCTCTCTTTTCAGAAAACGATTCCTCTCGCTCGGGATCTGCCCTCCAGAGCTTTGACGGCCAACCTGAAGCCATGATGTTCGTCAATAAGGCCGAGAGCAAGAAGAAGAGCATGGAGGAGAAGGCAGCCCTTATGGACGCTGGCCATAGGGGCACCAACATCTTCACGATCGAGAATGGACGGAAACATCTGGTCAAACACAAACGCCAGGATGATGATGACGAGAGATGTAACTGTTATTCTCCAGCCTGTTACTGTTCCGTGGGGGATGGGAGGAAGACTGATTCTCGACTAGGAAGAAGTGGTTAGATAGTTTGTTTGTTGTTGTGTGGTTCAGTGTGGCTTCTGTGTTTGTGGTCACATGCATTGCATCAAGCTTTATTTGGAATATGTTCCTTTCAGGGAAGATATCACCTTGTTGTTGCACATGCTTCGCATTCAAATAAATACCCGCAGTTTCTTTTCCAGGATAACATCATACGCAGAACTACTATAAATTGTGTATTAATTGCTTCTCTGTCGTTCAGTGTAGCTTTTGTGTTTGTAATTTCTTATTGCGCGAATTGTGCTTGATGTTATTTGTGTAAAATAAGGCTGCTTTCTTGACTCGCCAATTGCACGATATCTTATAACTTTAAGCGAGCAATTCTTGTATATCTATAAATTTGTTTCGTGTATCTCGGAAACGACTCTAACTATTTGAATGAAATTCAATATTTAGATAAGGGTTTACTTTTTAAGTTTATCTCTATAGGTGTCTTTTCTGGGGGACCCCCCCCCCCCACGATTTTACACAAAAAAAACCCCTTACTTTTTTATAACTAAATATAATTACGTGGCCGTACGCGACACGCTTCATTCGTATAAGAGGTGGAGTAGTGGTTAGAGCTTCGGATCCCCCATCCATTTTTCTCATGTTCGGTTTAACGTTTGCAATGCAATTAGATTTCTCTTATAATTTAAGGCGGGCCATAGGTTACTTAGGTTATTTTATTTGCGATTTAACAAACAAATTTGTCGACCGAAGTTGGGTCTACCAGGTAGTTACAATGAATAAATGTACAAAATAGTAGTTTAATTGACTTTAATCAATGAAGATAGATAATGCTATTTTTCATGGAGGCCAATTAAGTTGTTGCAATTTTCCCTTGAATCTATTTCTAATGTAAGTGCAACAATGTTTAAAGAAAAACTAATGCTCAATTTCAATTACTTGCTTTCAACGAGCAAAGTGATAATATCAATTTTTTGGGGAACTACTTAATTCGTTTTCCTTTGCCTTTAAATCTATTTCTAGAATGTGTATAACAATGTGCGAGACTACTGAAGTTTTAATTGAAGAAGTGCTGAACGAAGTACTGAAGTGTAACCTAAGAGACAATTTCGTCATTTCATTTTTCATTTTGAAGTTCGTGATATCCATAGTTATTATTGATTTCTTAATTATCCCCGTATTTCATTTTAAGGAAATATTTTTACAGTTCCTCGCACACAATAATTTGGCTGATTTCGACAATTTCATTCGCTTTTTTGCTAATCTAGCTAACCAATTGCTAATCTAGCTAGCAATAGAATGTCTATATTTTTATACAAATATAAATAAAATAGTTCCTTAATTTATTTTAATACGATGTAGTTTGTTGTTTTATCGACATGGCTAAATTCATGCTATTAAAAGGATGAGGGACTAACTTCTAGCCGAGAACGATAGTTTTATTTTATTGCGGCCAAATGCAGATTCAGCTATGTTTGATATATTTAGCTTAAAACTGGAACTGTTCCGTCAAAAAATACTTTTGGAAATAAAACTTACTCATTTGATTGTTGCACTCATTAAATATATATTTTCTGAAAAGGAGAATTTAAAGGCATTCTATAAATTATACAAATTGCTAATGATCTTTCTCACACATCGCTTATGTTTACAAAACGTTGTTATGAGTGATGTCATAGAAACTATACTGTATAATTTGAAATGTCTTTTTTTCCAGCAAATAGCAAAAAAAAAAACAACAACTGTTAACTAAACTTCAGCCGAACATATTTTAAAAGTTGTATATTTAAAGCATTAATGGACTTTATATTATCATTCATTACATCTGTTTCTATCTGAAGTATTGGAGTATTTTAACATTCGGAAAGATAATTTATATCAAATTAAATATAGTTTTTTTAGTTTCAGCGTTTGTTATAATTTTTATAATGCTTTATTTATTTATTTTTGTTATTTTTATGTTTGAGAAAGCATCGTTTAAGCTCATTTTGCATTAATAGACCACAAAGTTGAATTTTTTTCTGAAATAATACATTATTAGATAATTTTTTTTACCATTTAAAAAATATCATTGTTCTTTAAATCTTTATTCTGAGAAATTTCTTGAACTTTATTCGTTGTTTCTGGTTAATTTTAGACATAGTTTAATATCGGAGAAATTTTTTTTTTCAAACTCTCCGAAAATATGAAGCTTAAAGGCTATATAATTTTATTTTTAGCAGTTATTATTGATAAATAATATAATATAAATTAATAAAACATTTATCTAGGCCGTGATTTATAATATATTTATGAATCTATGGGATACAAAATAGTTTTAATGAAATGTATTACGAATGAAGTAAATAGAAGAGCAGGCTGAATGATAAATGACCTTAGGCATTCATCCATTATCCAAACATAGCGAATGATATTATTCGAGAGAATATTGAAATTTCATAGAATTAACTTTTATTTGTGAAATTATTACAATGCCAGCACTTAGAAAAGTAGCAGTAATATTTGAAACGCTCCAGAACTTAAATTTTTTTTTTCTTCCAAATATTGATTGATAATGCCATTTTGCATGAATTCGTGAACATGTAAAAATTGAATAACTTGTAATTAACCAGTCAAAACTGATTTTATCTCCTTAATATTCGTCGGCCAAATGTGATTAATCTGGGATTACGGCCATTCAAAGCTTTTCATATTCGAAAAAGATGTCAAATTCCGAACAACGATCAAGTTTTATATTTTGTGTTCTGATATGAAAATCTTTTGTCGTATCTTAGGAAATGATTAACTTTGTGTAAGATGAAATAGCAATTAAAGCTGGAAGTTATTGTAAGGAAATATTCGTCATCATCTCAACCAAAACAACCCAAGTACAAAAATATTGCTTATATTCTTTTTATTTTGGTACGCAAGATTTTATTCAGTAAATCTATTCATCCTTATTGAACTGATACTACTACTACTACTACTACTAATAATAATAATCAAATTAAAATCCTTAAACATCGGTGATGTAAAAATTACCAGCTCTTCGAAATGGCCGTTGTATTTGCTCCATTTTTATCATAAAACGGATCACATATTTCCTCTAGTTTCCAATCATTTTTCAAACAAAACATCCTTTTCTGGTACTTTGACAGCCAGAGTATGTACTTAATCTCTCTCCGTTAATTTTCCGCTGACAAAGAATTTTCTTAAGAAGAAACGATTCTCAAGTTCTGAAGAAGTGCAATGATAAATTCACTGCACTAGGTGGCCGAAAGTGACTTTCAATCCCCTTTTAAAACGTTTGTATGAAATATAGCAAAAACATGTAATCACACAGAAAATTTGTTCTCAAAGGAATAGTTTGTAAATGTCTTCTATACATATTTCCTCCTTTATAAAATAATTTTTGGAACTTTTTCAAAAGTAATAGCAAGATTAACTGTTAAAGCTTTAACCTGCTAAAGATACTCACTTAGCAAATGACATTTTTTTTCTTTTCCTCCATTAGAATTATTTACAGATGACATTTTCAACTTTCGGCTTAAAGTTCGAGGACGAGGGCAACGTATGTGTTGATATTTGGAATCAAGTTTTTATACCTCAATATTGGAAGGATAATGCGTCTCTATAAATTTACAAGAACTTCTATAACCAGGCAACCATTGGCTCTTTATAAAGTGATATAACCTTTAAACTGCTTTATCATTCTGGTGTAAACAAATTCCAGATGTATGAATAGGGATTTATGTAGCCAAGATAAATATATAAGTTACGGTGATTTAATACAAAGCATTTTTTAAATATTCCTTTAATTCTCAATATTCTTTAAAAATCATTTGATTTCTCAAAGTTCTCTAAAAATGTTATGAATGAGAAAATGGTACAGGTGGATAACGGACTGGCTTGAGTCATTAGAAATACATAATACAGAACTTTATCAACCGCAATTTACAAAATCAAAGATTAAATGTGCTTTTTTGCTATTATTAAAAATATTGAGCAAATCAAATAAAAGTAATTCTGATCTTGCCAAAACTTTATCCAATCTCTCTCGGATATTTTTTACTAATCCTTACTGAAAACTAAAAAAATCGTCTTTCTGCTGGAGTTTACAGAACAGAACATTGGAAATATAACTATTAAAAACTGCACAAATGTTTTTATTTCCTCAAGTACTTACAATAACATTATTGAAGGAATAATTATTTTCAACAATTTTTAAACTTAAGTAATTGCCTTTTTTATATTTCAATATGTTCGCTTTGAGGTTTACCATGTTAAAATTTTCACTATTTATAATTATACTTTGTACTGTTATATTGAAATTCAAACAAATTTTATTGGTCTTTATTTTATCAAACCTCTTAATTTATTATTCCTATCATTAATGTAAAGACATAAATATTACCTTTTTGATCATTAGTACATTCAATCCCACTTGAGTGTTTTAAGTTATACGTTTTTTTGGATCAGTTTGAATGTAATAAAACAATATAGTTGCTTCTTACGTTGGATATTTCCTAGTTAGGACATATTCTTCAGTGCATGTGTCTGAAATCTATCTCATTGAATGAATATATTTAATTTTTGACATGTTTTGAGCAAAAAAAAATTATTTATCATTTTCAGATTTATAGCTTTTTATAAAGTGAAAATGGATATTTGCTTTTACTTAACTTTCAAATTATGCATTTTTATTTTCATTTCACTTTTGCAGCAATTATGATTCGATATTTTTTAATATTGATGAATAATTTTTGCTTCACAAAAAATTAAATATTTGGATAATTCTAATGTTAAGCTCTTTATCAATTATATTTTTAGGATTCTTTTGCTGTTGCATTAAAAAAAAAATATATATCAATGTTATGTGCGGTTCTTTACTTTATGTTACATTGTTGTTTTCTGAACTATATGATTATAAATATATTGTAGTAATTTATTTAACCTTTTAAATTTAATAATTATTTTTAATGAATTAAATTTTTAATGTTAAATTTTGCAATTCATTGACCTTCAGTTGAATACAGTTAATCTCCACTTGTATTATTTTAAAAATATAATTAGAAGTTGATATATAAATTTTGAATAAATTTCAATTAAATTTATATTTTCGTTTTTTTTTTAAGATACAGAATGAAAAGTTGTTCGACAAAATTATGCATTTTGTGTTACTAATTTGAGGGCCGTAAAGTCAATATTTCTTTGGTTGCAGAAAGTGGAAAGTGATAGAAAAAAAGGAAGTTCGAAAGTAGATTTTTTGATTAGTATGAAAAGCAGCAAACATGAAGTAAAAGAGAAAATTGACTTCTAGAATACTTATATAAGACAGAGAAATAAAAAAGAAATATTCTTATGCCTCCAATAATATAATCACCATTCTACTTTCACTGTTAGCGAGTTGAAAAATATTTAAAAATTTAGTATTATTAACTATTGAAAAATGCATTTTTAATACACTCAACATTAAAATCTATATTCTTCCAGAACTTTAAATTCGATTTCTTTTCAAACTAATCAATGCAGAACTATTTATTGACATGGGAATTTTATCAATTCTTCAATAACAACATAGTAAAAACTTTTTCTTTTGCCATTTCTGAATTAAATTTGTCTTACCTCTTAAAATTATAGATAAAATTAGAAAAAAGAAAGTTGAATTCGAATTCTATTTTAGAAAGAACGTACATCACTTAGAAAGAATATCACTTCCACAGTTTAAAAATCTTCTATTTACAAAACTGTATTCTTATAAAGTTGTGTTCAATCATTCAATTTAATTAAAGCAAAATTCATCTAAATACGCTTTGAAGAATATTATCAAATTTTATTATTTTTTAAAAACATTCAGAGATGAAATTCGTGGTGCAAATGAATTTTCAGAAAATTCTAATCTACAGATAATTTTTCTAATTTAACTATTCTTACAAAAGATTCGTTCCCTTTTCCTACATAAAGCAAAGACTTACAGAATTGTTAATACTCTAATTCAATATTCAAGTAGATATATCTAAAGAGATCTTTTTAGATTTTATTTGTTGAATTTATCGTGTTAAAGTCTCAACAGTCGTTCTGTCAGACTCCTTTTATAGGAGTAATCCTATTTATAAATGCTGCAACCTGTGAATATTTAATATGCGTTCCTAAAATTTGTGGTTTGCATAGTGTTGATTTGTAAGAGTAGAATTCATAATGATAGTTATGATTTGCTTAGAAAATTTTCCTGTGTACTTGTATATTAATTAGGTGTGCCTATATACTGGAACATACAGAGTTATTTGAAAAAGAGACAAATAAACGTAACTAATTAGATTAAAATCGGAAAATCAGAGAAGTAACCTTTAATTTCAACGGAATGTTTAGATTTTTAATATTTTATTTTCTTAATGAGGCATCGAATTGAGAATCTTATATTCTGAACTAATAAGAGAAACAATTTTGGAACTATGTATTAAAGGATAAGAAATTTGATCGCATTCCTGTTTAAAAATGAATTAGAATATCTAAATACTTATTTGAAAGAATGATGTATAGTTCCCTTTTGTTGAATAACTACGTTATAATGTCAGTGCATCAGTGCAGTGCACTTTTCATCAGTTGTGCTGAATAAAACTAAGCCGATTAAAAATCATCTTTTTAAGAGGTTGAATAACAAAAATCCTAAAACTTATGAATGGTAATACTGATTTACATAGAGCAGAAGACAAATTTTAATAAGTAATAATAGCAAATTTTAACATGTACAAATTAATTTTAGTACGTGGCTATTTTTTCTAGAAGCATCTCTGAATTCTCAGTTCGTAGTCGAAATAAAGGATAAGTACTTCCAGTGCCAATGAAAAAAAAATACTCTGTGCGATCCTGTCAGATTGTAATAATGTTTCTACGGCTCATTTGCTAAAAACGTTTGTTTATAAAATAAAGTGTATTCTATTTGAATGATCTAGCACACTATTAAAATTTCCTCGGAACATGAAGAGATAGCTCGAGCTTCTGCTCTTCAAGACTGGTTTTCTGACCACTTCCTAAGTCAAGGAAATTTTCAGCAAGTTAAAAAAAATCATAATATTTTGCTTTTTAGATATTGAACCAAACAATTTTTATGAAAGGTGACACAGCTACGGCGAAAAGTGAAGATATTACCCTTTTGGAATTTATATCTACAGTATTATTTAGACGATACGTATGACATACGAATCAAAAAATCTTTCCTTGGCTTAGCTTTAAAATACGCGAAAATATAGCGAAACTTAAGTCCATATAATAAAAATAACATATATTTTACTTGAAATACTTACAAATCTTTCATTATCCATTTGTGTTCATTTATATAATTATAAATTATAAAGCTTCAGTTATCTTTTAATTACTCACTTTTAATTTGAGATTTGAAATAATTCATTTATCAAAAATGGAAACAATTTTTACAGCAAAAATTATAGTTTCGTAAATTCTTAAATATACGCTCGAACCTCGGATAAAAATGAACATTTTCATATGAAAAAATGGACTATTTAGCCAATAAAAAGAATGCAACATAGCTTTTTTTTAGTTTAATATATTTTTTTACTCTAAAAAAATATTAATTGGAAAAAATATTAAAAATGTTTTAAATAATAAGAGTGTTTTCAAATATTAAAATACAATTCAATCATTTGCTAAAGAAATGGAAAGTGTTCTCTTTCAAATACTACTCGATCAAAGGCTGTCGAGTAGATATAAATTCTGAATTATAGTATACCAGAAAATTAGTTTCTTCTGAAATAAGCATAATACATCTATCACACTGCCAAAATCGGATGAAATGTCCCCTTTCTTCCTACTTAACTTTCACAGCCAAATATTTTCAGAAATTTTAAATAAAATTTGTCTAGAGGTTTAAGTACTTTTTAGCAAAGTTTCGTAGCAGTCTTTAAATGAAAATTTCGATATAAGGAAATAATAAAACTATTTATCATGAACTACTATCTAAAGTATTGGTTGCAATATTTGCAGTTAAAACATCTCAAAATATAAATTTAAAAAGAATTTTATACAAAATTGTAAAAGTGTGATAAATTTTTTTATGACATCGTTTTAAAATTACAAAGAAATTTATTTATTAAAAACATAATATGAAGCAAACCCTACTTAGCATGCATATATTCTATAAATTTTTACTAATACATATAAAATATATAATCATATTAAATTTTGTTAAATGGTGAATAATAGAATATAATATCGCAAATTATTGTATAAAGACTGTGTTATTTGGGAAGGAAATTAATTAGGAGTATGGTTAAAGCAGTGCTTCAAAATTTACATAATTGATTTTAATATGAAATTTTTTTAATGTTATCCATGTAATTTAAATAAAAGTTCTAGATTAAATTGCTTTGAAAAAATATATTTAAGTATCTAAAATAAAGAAGTCTTTTCAAAAATTTATATTCTGATACAGACAAATTTATATTCTATATTGTTTCATGATAATTAGTGTACTTTAAAGTCAAGCATTAGCTGCTTGACAAATGTTTTCTTTTTGCTTAAGAATTTATCAATTGTTTTTTATTATTTCTTTTCAGAAAATTGAGGCATTTCTTTATTGGCATTTCAGTTAGGCTTTAGAATTTTGTTTATGTTCAAAAATCAGTTTATTCACCTCAGCAGACAAATTTCCATGAAGGAATGTTGCGATATTTTTAGCATAGCATTAAGCACAAAAGTAATTAAATTTCAGCGCAAATCGAAAATTTTTTTTCAGTTCAAAACTTTAGAATGGAATGTACAATTATGCAAATGCTTTAACAGTTCTTGATGAACAGATGCTATAATTTGAAATGCAGTTTTGAAAATCAATTCTTTGAGTGGACAGAGGATTCGCAAAAATTCAAACGAAAAAAAGCAATGAAAGACCATTTGAAATTACCCTGGTGAAAATTTCTTTTTGGATTGTCAATTATTATCAGTCTTTTGTACTGAAATTTATATTGTAGGAAGAGTTTCTCAATCTTGCTGTCTTAAGGAAATTTCACCAGTGTGCTGGTCCTTTATCGCTATATGAAGAATCACGTACGCCTAAAAGCTATAATAAATTTCAAATGAAGAGAAAAACTAATACTTCGATATTTAAGTCAATGAAATAAAAAAAAAGATGAGAAATCAAAAATATGGATTCAAAAAGTGCAGCTTTTAAGTTATTTAATGCATGAGAGAGTTTTAGGGTATATGTCTTTTTTGTTTTTTAGGCAAATAATTCCTGTTTCTTGGGATGATGCTAAAATTATTATTAAAATAGCACGAATGAATTATGTGATCCAGCAATTCAAAAGAAATCTGTCTTCTGATATTTTTTTAAAAGCTTAAAAAATATGATTTTTTTTTATACTTTTGCTGTATATATTGGTAATAATCTTATATATTTAATAAAAGAATATAAAAGATATCATTTGAATTTTTTGTAAAATAATGACTATGGAAATAATCAATCACAGTTCCAAAAAATGTCATTTTTTAAAGACAAATATACATTCAATACAAACAGAAAATTATCAAAGATATTTGATTATATGTATACCTACGAGAAAAGAATTTGAAATTTAAAATTCCTATTTTTACATTAAAAAAGTAAAAGCAAAAACCTTTATTTAAAAATATAGAATTATAATATCATTAATTAAAGAAATATATTTAATTGCAATTTAAAGGATTTTTTTAAATTTGTAAATAAATTGACATTTAATTACATGACATATTTATATTAGCTTACAAAAATATTTTATTAATACAAATGTTAAATAAATTAAATGTCGAATAGACCGTTCTAACCATATTAAGAAAATACAAATTTTCTTACAAATAATGCTAACGAATTCTAATAACAATATGGTTTAACAATTTTAATTTTGGCCGTGTGCTTTAAAAATTATTTAAGCAAATATATAGTTCTCTGTAGACAGAAAGATTTATTAAACGTTACTAACCAACAGCACAATTAATTATTTGAAGTAAAGAGTCACAAAGTTAGTTAAAAAAAATATTTGTCTAAGATGGAATTTCTAGCATAAATTGCCCTTTAATAGATTTTATGTACTTCAATTTATTTTGAAATTTTCATAAGGTTGAAGACATATATTAAAGGATGGCAAACTTTTCAATTCGAATTCATTTGAACATGATCGGAAGAGAATATTTAACTATCTGTCTTTGCAATTGTTCATTTAGCAGAATGCCATTTGTAGAGGAATACATTCTTGAACTGAATGTATTTGATTAATGTAAATATGTGCTTGGCTTTAATGAAGAAGTTTTGGGTATTCAATAAAACGAATCTTTATCTTCATACAGAAAAAAATTATGATGTCCTAAATCACATTTCATTTAGTTACTGATTTATAATTTTTGTCTATATAAAATTTGTTAAATTCATGAACAAATATATGTCGTTTAGTTTTAAAATGTATAGTAGTGATAGATAAATTCATTTTTGAAGTTAAAAAGAGCAAATGTTGTCTTGTAGAAATTTTATTTTAAAATTAATCTCTAATGCTTATCTACACATTGGAAGCATTATTTTCATCTAACCGTTTCTATAACTGATGTTGTTTCTTCTGAAGGACAATCAACTCATAAAAGGTTCCCCATTTTTTTCACTAATTTGCTCTCGTTTATGCCTATTTCAGTTTGTATTATAACTATGAGTAGTTTTGGGAATTATTTTCTTTTATAAAAAATAACATAACTAGCAGAAACAGAAAGTTAGATACGTTATTTTCGCAGGAATTGATTTCTTTCTTTATAGATGATATTCGATAAAGCAGTATCTGCTATAATAGAATAAAATAAGAATATGACCTATATCAGCTTAATTTGAAACAATTCATTCTCAATTCTATTTCCAGATTATATGTATGACTATTTATGATACTGCGCCAATAATAATTATTGCAATAAATATGGATAGCATTCTTAAAGTATATTTGGAATATCGAAATATAGAATCATCTTTAGCTTTTATAGGTTCTCATTTATTTATAACAAATTCTAAAATCGTACTTAATCATTTTGTCTTCTAATTCAGAAATTAAATCAAGAATCTGAAGAAACGTGTTTCACAATAAAAAAGCTTCTTCACATCTCCTTGTAAAATTTTTTTATTTAAGGATAACATTTCATAATTTAATTTGGGAGACAAATTTTCATTTGTATATTTTTTTGTGGTTAAAATTAAAACGTGGGCTACATTAGAAAATATAAAGAATGTTGTAGGAGATATTCAAAGAAAAAGAATTTTACGCTTTTAATTATATAACAATTTAATTTAAAAACTTTCTGGAATCCTTTTCTATGTAGCGTATAAGTAGTTTATTTTTGTTCTTTCTTTCCGAAACAGTTGAGGATGAAAATGTGGATGATCCTCAAGGTTATCCAACTCCTTCTCCACAGCCAACTTTTCCTACTCCTGAACCAACCCCGGAACCTGAAGATTTTTGGAGGCCGGATACTTTCCAGGAAGAGTAAGAAAAACATTCTAGTTGAATAGCTAGCTTAAAAATTCAAGATAATTCGTAAGGTTTCATAAGTTAATTCACAAACAAAAATATATTTAGTGCATCTGTAATTCTTTAAATATCAAACCTAGAGAAAATATTGAACTTCAAAATTGGTTAAAAAAATTGTAGATATTAATGATATCGATTATATACAGCAGATAAATTATTTTTAATTAAATGTAAGATATTATTTTTAGACAACTGCGATGAATTAAAATTTGAATTTAAAAATTCAGATTAAAATTGCAGAAGTTTAATTTTGGGATAAATTCAACATATATTTATAGAATCTTCTAATTTAAGAATTCAACATTATAGTATATATATATATATATATTTTATATATAATATAATATAATATATAGAGGGAATGTAAATGCGTGCATCTGCCATCATAAAGATATTTCAGATTCTTTGACATTTTGCAGCTGTTTTTTTTAAAATCTAGAAAATATTGCGAAAATTTGAGTTCCATTTACAGTTTTAATAGCAGAATTTACAAGCGCATCCTTCTATAATAACAGATCATGAATATTTCGATCATTAGATTTTTATCACTAACATGCTCAGAAGGAAAAAAATGTATGTTTATTTATAATATTTTATAAATATTCTCAAAAGTAAATGCTAGGTTTTAATATTTTTTTTCAAAATAATCTGTTTTTTACTTTTATTACTAAATTAAACATATACATTTCGTCTGACCATAAGTCCATAAAATTTTATTAGCTCATTTTAACTATGTTTATATAATTTTCTTTCTAATACCTGTTATCGAGAACCTGTGTAAAAACTCTTTGAACTGTAATTTTCCTTCTTTTACAGACAACTTAATAATTCTTAAGCAGAAAATTAAGACAAAGGGATGTCAAAGCTACTTGATATCACTGAATGATTAGCTTTTAGCAATCAAGAGATTTCCATTCATATTGCATTTTTTTTATCCTAAGCTCCAGCATAATCTCAAACTAAATAAATAGTGAATAAAAGCTTTTTAATTAGTTGATTGACAAGAGCAATTTTAAGCATGAATAATTTCTAAAATTCTTAATGTTTAATTTTCTTGCTAACAAATAAGAATTTAGAATGGAGAATGTAAAGGAATTTTTTACTTCGGGAATCTTCGTGTGATTTTGTGAAAAAAAATAAGTAGTATTTTACATAAATTACATCGGTTATATTACATTTAATGGAAATGATATGCTTTAATTGTAAATTTGAATTACATATTTTAACGAATTTCCTTATTTTATTTAATACATTATAGTTTGAACTTTCATAAACCCATTACTTTAAATTTGGCACATTGAATTTTTAGAAAAATAAAACTGGATAACAAAAAAAAAAAAAGTTAAAATTCCTGAACTTGAATTGTTCTGTTTGCATTCCTTTAAATTTCCATTTATATTAATTATTTTCAATGCGCAACTAAGATATTAATTTTTGATAGAAATTAATAATACTCTTCTTTGGATGAAATAATAATTTCATTTAATTTTCAATTTTAAAAATAATAGAATTAAAATAAATATCCAAAAATAAATTTATCTACAAACCATGGGAACACATTTAATAAAATGTTCCTAAACATTTGCATCTCTTCATAAAAGTACAAAGAACGAATTGACTTATTTTAAAGTTATTTAATTTCTTTCAGTTTCTAATTTTAATCCTTTGATACACTTTTCTGATTTTTTTTTCATCGACATGGAGTTACTAAACGTAATTAAGGAAATTTGATGCATCAGCGATCTTTCCAATCATTTTTATATGTTTGCGGTTAAGTCTTTTGTATATTATTTGTTATATTGCAAATGATACTTTGAAGAAAAGAATCTTAATTAAGTTCGATATTATTTTCACTGCAACCGTAATAAAAACACTTCATAATCTTATTGAGAAATTCTAATCTACTGACAACATGTTAAAACTGGAGACGCGTTGGAATTTTTAGAAAATGAATGAATGCAAACATTCTTTCTTCAGAAAGTTTATGAATAGATATTTAAATTTTTTAGACATAATTAAATCTGCTTTGGAGTTTTGCCTATCTGCATAATTTTAGAAATTTATTCAATTTCTGCAGCCTACAGAAAAAGAATGGTAATGGAAAGTAATTGTGAAAAAGAATGAAAATTATTCTTAAAAATTTTAATTTTTTTATTCAGTTTAGTAACAAAAAAAAAGCTTAAATTTTAGAATCCTAGATTTTTTTTTCAGTGGCAGAGATAAAAGAAAGAAGGTTTTACCAGAAGCAATCTTAAAAACTGAAACATAAAAATAAAGAATATTTTAATTTAATTTCTCTCTTCCATGGCTTATAGATTATTTCTATTTAAAACACTTTTTGATTTTAATAAGTGTATTTCTATAGCTGATTGCGTATCAACGCGTCAAATTAATTTTAAAATCTATTGAAGATATCATAAGTTAAAAAAATGTGCGATGTAACAGCACAGGGCAGATAGCTCTTGGTATTCAATTAGATGTAAATGATCGTCCAATGAGTATATACAGTGAATGGAGTGAAGCAAATTAATGAAAAAAATGAACTCAAGCAAGTATTTCAGATATTTATAGTTTTCCCACAGGACGTGATGCCACATAAAATATCTGAGAAAAAAATACCCGGATTTTTTTTGTAAAGACATGTCCATAATTTTTACATTTTTCAGAATCTTCTTTCTTTGATATCAAATTTGTGCGATGTCGCTAAGGTCAAAGGTACTAGCTGTACATCAATTAAGAATCTTTGCAAATCTTCCTTTCCTGTTATAAGACAACAACAATTTCGTAGCAATAAACTACGATGAATTATATTATTTCTGATGAATAAAATAATTCTTGTATTATTTCGTATTGAAATAATATAAGACGTTATCATCCATCTAATTTCGAGATATACCCATATATATCATTACAGGGAAGAAGAAGAAGAAGAAGAACCATTTCATGATTCTCCTTTACCCGGTGCAATAGCTGAACCAGAACCAGAACCAGGTGCTCCACAAATATATACTTTTTCTTACGAATTGCTGCAGTGTTAAATAATAACAAACGTTTATTATTATTATTTTAAGATCTAAATGTTTGGCTTATAAAATGCATGTTCAAGAACGAAAGAAATTTTTTAGCTTTTTTTTAATATCTTAAAATGTAGATAATAACTTTTATAATCAAAGATATGGAGATTAAAATAGAGCCATAAAACCTACTTCAATAAAGCGTATTGGAAGAAAATTGGAATTTTTATTTAATTTTAAAACATATTTTTAATTTTTATCATATAATTAAATATTTTTTAATTCTATGATATTCAACATTATCTTGTTTCCATCGCCTAACGTTTAATTTTTAAACCCATCATCACGACAAAAAAGTTTTAAACTAATAAAAGCGAATCTTCCAAAATTTTCAATTGATTCACTGCTTCTCAACCTTAAATTTGTTTCATTATTATCAAAATTATAGGTTTTGTTATTATTTTTATTGCAACAAATGAAATATCTCGTATGCAATCAAGGTTTTATTAAATTAATAAATTAACTGATTTTTTTTAAGACCGTAAAATATTCTAATGTCAAGAACTTTTTTTTTGCGAAATTTCAATTTTGTAGCTTATTATGAACTAAGCAAAATAGTAAATAATTAAACCTTATTTAGTGGAAAGTTTATTTAAAAATCAACTTTACTAGATTACAGAAGCTATCTTGCTTTAATTATTTTAGTTGCATTATTATTTTAATCTTTCAAGCGATATTGTGAGTTTTTTGTTTTTTTCTCTTTATTTTACTTTTCAAAAAAAATTATATTAAGGAGAGTACTATAATTTCCACACATTCAGAATATCGATGAGAAAAAGTTTTGAATTTTTCAACAGATAAATAGTTTTTTTTATAAAAAATAATACTCATTACTTTTTAATGAATATTATTATTGTAATATTCTTTATCTTTTATAATGAATATAATTTTCGCATTAAGAAATTATATATATAAGCATACTGTAGTGAAGGAGTGTAGAGAAGGCAGTTGAGAAGACAGGGAAGGCCCTTTGCATTTTTAAGTCCGCTTTAACCCATCCCGGGAAGGCACAATTTGTTTACAAGTGGCGCAGGACAAGGCACGTCTGCTCACAGCTCGGCACAAGAGCAAATTAGCATAGAAGAGAAATAAATAAATTATCCCCGGTCTTATATAACAAGAGATATTGATAGGGAAAATATTTTTTCACAGTGCTTATATACTATTAGGATTCTGATAGAGATTTCTCACACATGTCGATTCTGATAAGGGAAACACAGGGATCTGTTAAAATAATGTGCTTGTTGGACATTTTTGCATCCCTTCACGCGGAGCGTGTAAAAGTTCAAATGTAAGCATTTTTATAAAGCTTCAGTTGAATTAATTAAGTAGAAAAAGGGGCTTAGGATCAGGTAATAAGAGAACATTTTAGAATGACTTTGATATGAGCTATATCAAACTAAAAGTTAGGAAATTAATTAAGTTTTAATTAAATTTTAAAATATCATTACATATATATATATAAACTAAACTCAGTGGCGCGACAGTCTCTCTCTCTCTCTCTCTCTCTCTCTATATATATATATATATATATATATATATATAATAGCGATTATGAATTTCGTTCAGACCAAAAAAACTATGTTAAATAAGAAAATTATCTTTTATTTATACTTACTGCTATAAAAATTCCTTGAAAACCGACAGTCTTTTAAACAAAAAGAAACTATAAAAAATTGCCAGTGATTATATGCTATTCTTAGTTTCTATTTTGAAAATCCCGGCTAATTTAGAGTGGCATTTTATTTTTTAATTTAGATTTCTTGCATTGATTATAGTATGATTTATATGGTCATCAAAAGGGTAACTGGACAAAGAAATCCAGTTTTATAATATATGATAATTAAAGACGAAATATTTAATAAATTAGAAAGAGCGTGAAAAAATAAAAGCAGCATTAATACAAGGAAATTATGACAATCGTAGTCTCATTAGTAGCATATTTTTCAAAACGAATTTACGGAAATATGCTTACTGCATTCGCTGTCACGACTCACATAAAATATTTGGGCTATTTATCTAGTTATATGACCCCTTTTTTGCTAACTCTGAACTGTTGTAGAGAAGGAGTCAGCTAATAAGATAGATGGTTTGGTGCAATTACATATCTGTAACGCACAGGCGCGTAATGTGGAAGTCAATGTGCTAAAATAAATTTAACAACTAATTAAAAACTGAAAATAAAATATGACGCCAACTAATAAATATCATTGAAAAAAGAATTTTTTTAAATTTTAAGATGATGTAAAAATCATGTTAGCAATGTATCAATTTTGGAGTTTATCACGGAAAAATGTAAAACTTTTGTTGAAATTTTAATAAAATTTCTAATTAAAATTTCCAAAAATTCTCTCCAGTTCCTACCCATTAAAGTATATATATTCTAAGTGTGGTAGCTCTAGGTCACAAGTCTGGCTTGTTAGCGCCCTTATATGCACAAAAACACGCACGACCGCGCGCACACACATACATTCATGTTTATTACAGTAAAGATAATTATTTTCTCGGGGAACAACATACTGCAAAATTTTTCAAGGTCTAACACTGCCTCTCATGCACGCATGAAATATTGGCATTTAAGGGTAACATCCAAGAATCATTCAGTTTTTATGAGCAATTTTCTCATAATGTTTAATGATCTATCATATTGTTCATTTTAAATGGTAAATAATATTACGGTGCTAAGTGCTCAATTATATTATTTTTTGGTACATTTTCATTCATCCTTTATTTTTTTCATGCTTTCATTTTAATAAAAATGAAATAATAGAGTTTTGACATAATGACATACCAGTGTTTCAAAATTTTATATAGATTTATATTCCTAGTAAAACTAAAGTATTTTAATATTGTTACAAACCAGCAATTCGGCTTCCCAGCATAGTTTGTTCCATCATCAGAAAGACTGTTTTAAAGTCATCTGTATTGGACGGAGTGCAGGTGTCACGTCGGAGGTCCCAGAGCTTGGCGACCATTTGGCGACTTTGGCACCAAAATAGATCATGCCCGAAACATCGAGAATTTTCCCGATCCATCCAGCAGGAACCGAGATACGTTTCGAACGTTCCTGATTGGTTGAGAGGCTTCTAGCCCCGCCTCCGACCTATAAAAGGGTAGTAGTCAGAGTAGTCGTAGTCGGAATCGACGGTGAAGAACTGGTCTTGCAGGGATTAGCAGAGCAGCGATGGAGTCAAGCTAGTGCTGAACTAAGCTGTGCGCTACTGCCTGCAGTCGATTCTTGTTGTATGCTGCTGTGTATGCTGTTGCATGCTGCACGTCTCGGCTGAAGATAATCGTCTTCTATGCTGTATATAGTTGTCGTTTTTGTGCTGTCCTGTGTGTCTTCATGTAAATAAACGTCGTTGTTTCTTTTTCTACTGCCGCCTGCTGATTGAGCGTTCTCCACACCATATAACTTCCACTATCCAAACGAACGCCGGGAAAAATTCGTAACAATATTTTCAGATTTTTATAATTATTTAATTAACAAATTTAATTAAATTCTGATTCATTACAAGTGGTGGTACCTGGATATGAAATTGAGAAAAACTTGTTTCAAAGTAAATAATAATTCTAATTATAAATTTAAAACTAAAAGTAGTAGTTATTAAATTCTTACTTTTAAGCCATAAATAATAGTATTTTTTACTATATAATTTATTTATATAAAATGAATTTCACACTTAAGTTTTTTATATTCATTACCAGTGTCAAATTGATTAATTTTTACAGTCACTAGTCAACTGCTATCAGCTAGTTTATTTTACAAAATGTGTTTTCTTCAAACTTAAACTCATTAATTTACCGAGTGAAAATTTTACAATGTAAGAATTAATTTCGGTTAAGCTCTCAATCAGATTTCTTTTTTTTTGTAATTATCTGTGAAGAAATGCTTTATCCAAATATATGTAGTTTCTGACTGCTTCCCCTTCTCATTGCCTTTTTCATATTTCCTTTATGATTTTCAAATGTTTGCTGCTTGAAATATGTAATATTTAACTATATCAATAACTATTATAATTAATATTTAGTAAAAATATGGAAGTAATGTCTAATCTTAACTCAAAATTCATTGCATTATATAATAATTGTGAAAACTATTTAATTATATTTTTAACAATGCTTGAAGTTTGTGCAAATATTACTTCGCCATAAGTTGCTTTTTAAGAACGAATACGGTAGATACAGATATCTATTCATTAATATCAAATATTGTGGAAGAATAGTTTTAGAAACAATTTATTCTTTGCCTTTCTTTTTTGAATTTCGCTAAATGAAATTAAAATCCCATCTATAATAACAATACGCACCGAAAAGGCATTTTTATTTTATTATGATTATTATTTATTTAGTATGAATTTCATCACATTTTATTTTAACAAGAATAACATTCTTTTAATATTTTCAATAAATGTATATAGTTCATGTTTTTGTAAAAAGTAATTAATGTGTTTCTTTTCATGTAAACGAATTCGTGCGAATACGCTTATTTTTGACATTTAGAACTGAATTAAATTTTTAAAAATCTTATATTCTAAATTGGAGGGACATATCATTTATTTATTGTATTTTTATCTCTTAAATTAAGCTTTTTTGTAACCTATTTTGGTAAACGACATTGAAATTGTGTAATTAACTATAGCCAAACTATTTCTTGCATTTTGTAATAAAGAATTACAAGACTAATTGTGTATAATTTCATAATCAGAAAGCACATGTCAATTTAATAAGATATTTTTTACATAAAAACAATTTTTTAAACATGTACGAGTTGGTATTCTATGGATAAATTGGGTCATTCAACATCAATGGAAAAAAATGTTTCATAATACTTTATATGTCACTTGATATAAAGCTTACTTCTTGATTTGTTTATGGCAGAGTTAATGATTTTCGATATTATAATTACATTTCTGATTAAAATTTATAGCGATTTTAAAATTTGATCTCAACTTTTGGATAATGTTTTGTTATGTCTCCCAAATTCTTTTAAAATATTTTTGCATCACTTTAAAAATGATAATTTCAGTAGCCTTAATTTTGTTTCCATACTATCTTTTTCTTTATTTAAAATTAATTATTAGAAATATTTCAATTACATTTTGCCTCATTTTCATTGTTTATCTACTTGAATGATATAAACAGGCGTTGAGATAATATAATAGTTGTCCACACATTATTTTTATATAGTTATTAGTAAATTTAAAAAATAGGCATAAATGAATCAAGATTAAAACATTATTAGCTGCGATGTTTTGTATTAAAGAAAAAGAGCTTCTCTAATTTATTTTTATTTTTTTCTTCATTGGAGAACGTTTTTAATGTTTTATTTTCTTCCAATTACAATTATTAGAAGAAGTAGAAGCTTTTTTAATTGTTTAATTAGCTGTTAACATATTTCAGGTACCTAGTTTCCCCTAAAATGTGAAAAGCAATCCAAAAATGAAATGGGTTTTTTTTTTGTGTGTGTGTATATATATGCATTTTGCTCTTAACATCTTTCAGAATCCCTGTTTCTCTCTAAAATTGCCAAAAATGTAAAGGACTATTAAGATTTTATCAATATATATATATAATATAATATAATATTTAAAATCGTAATAATAACCTAACTTCTTTAATGTCTAAAAATATGTCTTTATTATGGATATGAAAATATTTTCAAACGATTCCATTTAAACTGGAATTAAATGCAACCAACAGATCCGTAAAACCATCAGATCGCCAAAGTGATTAGCAAGATAATAGTAATAATAATGATTAATTAAAATTTAAATATAAAAAATACAGTAAATGTGAAGATATGTTATAATGTTCTAAACAGATCAGAATATATCGCGACAAAAGCTATAGAAGCTGTACCATACTTTTGGTTTTCATTGCGACTTTTAATATTGCGTGTAACGGTAGAGGAATAAAAATATTAAGAAAAAAAATATTAGGTTTCCAGTAAATAAATGGTGAAGAATCGAATATGACACGCACATTTGGACCTAAATGTCATTGAGATTCAGAACTAACCCATTTAAATTTTGAATTGCCTGTACTATCGATCGTGTTGTTTTGCATTCCGCCATATGACTTGTTAAAGCCATTATAATTTCAAATACTTTTCGCGTGATAGCTCCACTTTTGTGTACAAACTTGGTTGTTATGTTCCAATGTTGTGGTATTTTTCTAATCTGGCATACATTCAAATAACCTTAATTTCATTTGCAGAGAAACCGATTCAAGAACGATATTATGTCTACCAAGTCTTTGATTCGGATGGCTCCAGAGAACTGATTGGTAATCTGTACCTGGAAGTGGACAGTTTTCTTGATGACGTTCGGAGAGCCATCGACAGAGATCGGAATTTGTCGGAAGCCATTCGGAGAAAAGAGTATAAATTCCTCGATGAAAATTTGGATGAAGTACCCGTTTACGAAGAAAGTTCTTTAGACTTGGATAGGATATTTCCGTCGCAAGAGATTAATATTCAATGTATACGTGAGTATGATAGTAATAATTATGATTTTTAATTAATGAAAAAGAATTCAATATTTCGGCTGAAAAAGAGAGTATTTTTATAAAGTTCTTTATATATTTTCATATTGCATTCTAATTTTTAAGCTTCTACAAGAACTTTTAAGTGCCGAGTTATTATTCTTAGAAACAATTTCAAAAAATAATTTAATATAAATGAAAATAATTAAAAGGATTTATTTCCAAAACAAATTTTCTTTTTTAGCTGTTGATTTATATTGATATATATTTTCATATAGCATTTTAGTTCGTAAGAACAGGTATTGAGACAAAACATTAAAAAAAATGTGGTTTTGGGTCAAAAATGACTCCTTTACACTGACGGATCTTTAATATTTAGATTGAAGATAAAAGCGTTTTAATAAAGCTTTCTTATATATTTTAATATTTTATTCTAATTTATAAGTTTATATAAAAAGTTTTAGGTATTCAAATATATTTCCTAGAAAAAATTTTAAAAAATCCTTTCGGTTAGAAAATATTTTTTTTTATTATACGAGAAATATGGTTTTCTATATTGTATCCTTTTTATTATTTGTTCAGACAGGTAAATTATAAGGCTAGAAGACTGATTATAGTTTCCTTTAAGGAATTTGTATTTTTTTCGTAAAATTATGAGAGAAGTTTTTGAATGAAACTTCTGCTCTCATATAAAATACAGCATAAATTAT
This sequence comes from Argiope aurantia, assembly GCA_026543865.1. Classification (NCBI taxonomy): domain Eukaryota; kingdom Metazoa; phylum Arthropoda; class Arachnida; order Araneae; family Araneidae; genus Argiope; species Argiope aurantia. The sequence goes on along the minus strand of JAPMOR010069153.1, from coordinate 33,328 downwards.
TTTATAACTCTTTATATTTTTGTTTTCAACATAAATTATTTTATTTATGTTAAACAGGAAATGTTTACCACTGCGAAGAAATCGAAGCACCATCACAATTTGAATGTCAATTCGCTACTATGCAAATAGGAATGCGAGGGAAAAAAACTATACAAATTAAATGTATGAGATGTTTCGGCTTCAAAACAACGTTATTTCAAATGTCTCAAACATACTCAAGTAAAATTGTTCTGCATGAATTTGTGTCTTATTTTGAAAGAAAGTAAATATTAAATTTACAACTAAGGAGAGAGAATTCCAATTCCACATCTATGTTATCCCTTGCTTTTGTATTTGTCATGCACGTACAGAATTCTCATCCTCGTTTTATATTATATCTTGTACTACTTAATTCTATTTACCCCCATTTTCATTATGTAAATGCAAATGTAAGGAATAAAATGATAAAGAGTAAGTGAACATTTATTTACTTAAATGTTGTATTTAATAGCCATTTCCAATCTCAGTAATATTATTTTGTTCAGATGAGTTGAAGGTTGATTTTAGACCTAAGACTAGAAAGTTCATTTTCTCAGAGGGAGACAAATGTAAAATGAAAGGTGAATCATGAATCAATAACAGGATTATAATAAATACGATTACATTAAACTAGATTATTTTTTCTGAGATTCCCGTTATTAATGCTCGTTTTATAGTAAAACGAAACTGAAACAAATTTAGCAATTTTTTAAATTCATATCCGTTTCCTAATTGATCAACATAGACTCGTTTGATATAGCACAATTTTTACCTCTCATTAACCTGCATATCAGACGCAAAATATAAAATGTGCTATTAAGTAAACTTTTTTTTAATTTGTAGAATTTAAGCAAATGATATATTCTGATATGAGTAACCAATAGGGTATTTGATATATTTCAGAAAAAAAATCGATAATTTAACGGTAAGTTATTTCATTTTGAAAAGAGTAATAGCAAGAGTTTATCAAAATTTAGGAAACTTCGGCTGCAAAATATTCAATTCAACCATCTTATACGAAGTAAATGGAGCGAGCACTTTCTGCAACAGTTAGCTTTTCACACTTTTATAAAAGTATTACTTGTTTCCTCTTAGCGATGAAATGAGGTTGAAAATTGCGAAATCTGTACAAATTTCAATTATTAAAATTTTGCAGCGTGTTCATTTCATGTTAAGCCTAAGGAGAATTTAGAAGTTTTCCTATTGGCATTGGCAATGGACTGTTAAATTTCCTGCACTTTGGCTTTTAGCTTTTTTCATTCTACTCGACATTTAGTATATAACTTCTTGAGAAATAGTAATTGTTAAAACGAAATATTTGAAATTTCGTTACTTTTTTAGTAATTCTCGATCATGTTGATTAATATGATAGATATTACTTTGAAAAATGTACAGCAATTTATTGAAAACTTTTTTGAACTCAAGTGAAACATAGTAATAAACTCTAGAACTGGGGAATGCTAGCCTGTTTATCAGATGCATCAGTTCCGCTAGATTGCTCTCATGATTTAAAGAATTAAATCATTTGATTAAAACTTATTTTCTAAAATTTATTGAATATAAATTAAATTATGCGACAACGACTTAGTTCGTTGTAAAATGCACTATAAAATGTATAGAAATTGAAAATATATTCATAAACAGATTATGTAACTTATCAACTTGACTTGATTGTGATTTTAATATAAAAATGCCGAATATTGGAGATATAGACCTCAGATATTTCAGTAGATGTGTATAAAATAAAAAAAATATTTTGAATAATGCTGTTGAATGGTTTACTTTGAATATTTATTACATTTTGTGGTAGCTTTCCTCAACTACAAGCTATATATCTTAATTCTTGCTTTATTAAAAATGAAAATTATTTCCTTTGTTTGGTCAGTTTAACTTATTGAGAAATTCGTTGTTAAACTGTATTATTCAGTAGACATAATACAGTTTAACAACGAATTTCTCATACATTCAGTTAAAAATTTAAAATTTAAAATTTTAGGCATAAATTCTTTATTGTGGAAAAAAAATATTAATTAAAAATCAGCCGAAAAATATATTTGCTTTTTTTATTATAAAAAAAACTGGTATTCTTATTGATTGAAATTTTTTAAATTTAAAAAAATACATATAATTTTATTTCATTTACTCAAACCTTTGCATACTTATAATAACACAAACTGAATCAATTTATTCTTTTATTATAAAAATACAACATATTCTTTCAACCGAAATAAACTTTCCAAACCTGTATAATCATAACTTAATAAAATACCTATTGTTTCCTTATTGAATTGATACGAATTTCACGCACAGCCTTCGGTGCAAATTTGGATTATTAAACTTTTATAGCATCTCCGTTTCGTGTTAGGCTTAGGAAGAACTTTGAGTTCTTCTTATTGCCTTTGGCAGCGAACTGTAAATTTTTCTACTCTTTTGAGTTTTATAGCTTTTTTTCATTCAACTCCAGACTCAGCATATAAATTCTTAAGAAATAACGGCCAGTAAAATGATATATTCGAAACTTGTTCTTGTTTTATTAACACTGGATCAGGATGGTCAACATGGAGAATATTACTTTAAAGTATTTCGTTATACTTTGACTTTTTAGATCATTGGAATAAAAAAGAATAAATGTGAAAGTGACGAATGTTATTTAGAACTTTCAATTTTTCAAAATTCACTTGATAGCTTATCTTAACATCTTAACTGAAATGAAGGAAATACCAGAAATCAATAGAATTTCTAGACCATTTTACCTATAATATCAAATATAAAATTTATTTCAACACTCCAGGTATTCTGTAGAATAATGAGTACTGTGTAAGAAAAGTATGGAAAAGAAGAAATTGGTGGTGTATATAATACTTTGAAGATTTGTCATTTGATATTGCATATTAGCTAGGAAATGTGTAACTAACAATATATGAAACGCCAGTATTCTATAGAATATTTATGTAGTTTTAGGCAAAATATTATATATGTAAATCATTTGAATATATTACATATTTTCTATAGAGTATACATGTAATACCTATAAAAAATGAATTATGTTTGGGCGAAGTATGAAAAGCAGTGACAGAAGTGATGTTCGAAAAGAATCGCTGTTGTATTTTGCACTCTGCTGCTTTGTTATTTGATATTGAGTAGAATGCCTAGGAAATCGGTATAATATTTGTGGTTTCAAACTTTGCCTAAAAATGTTTAGATATTCTAAAAAATTCCAAATGATGAATTCTGGTGGTAAGAACCATAATAATACAAACTAATGCTGTAACTTTTGTAAAATTTGTCAATGAAAACAAACGATTCAAACTAAATTTGATTCGTATAAAGCATCTTAAAAGGGTTTGATGTAAAAAGTATAAATTTAATTTTGTATATTTTAAGATTGGCATTAATTTATATGAAATATAAAAAATGTTCTAAAAAGTTTTGCTTTTAAATTTAATAAATCTGTTTACTAGTTAAATTTTTTAAGTGTTTAAACTTTTGAAAAATTTCTATTAGAAAAAGCAACAAAATTGCTTTTCTGCTCGAGAAATTTTATGTCATATCTTTATGAAAAATTCTGAGAATTTAAATCTTCAATTTATTAAAAAATTTACTACTATACTCCAGTTTTTGCTTTTGCTCCGTTTATGTATCATTATGTTTTTGTATGCATGAGAAACTACAGACCGACAGATAGTCTATTCTTTGACACATTTGATTAAAATCGGAAGAGAATAGACACGTCAGATGCTAAGACTATATACGAAATTTCGCGTATCAATATCATTGTATCATTGAGTTATTGAACCTACATATATGAGGAAATAGACAAAAGATGACCTCTTAGTATTTTATTTGAAATTTGCAGATGGTATGCTAAATCTATATACCAATTTTTTTATGTTGATTTCTATGTCTTACAGCTATTGGATTGATCTGTATTCGAATAACCAGATAGACAGACTTCCTAGGAATGGATATATTTAAAGACAAAAGCCTACAATTTTTTTGAAAAATTATACACTAAATACCCTTTGTCCAGCTTAATGCGCTCTTAGCGTATTCACAGACAGACATTTAATTCTTAAATTGTGTTTTTCGAGTTTGGGGAAATCAAGTTCCAAGTTTGCAATGATTGCAATAATTTATCTTTGTACATTTCGTATACAAGAAAAGAGGAATATCAATTTAAGGGATCGGAAAGTCGCAGAACGATGGCAATAATAAAACTTTTCTTCTTTTTCATTATATAACCTAATTCTTTGACTAATTTTTGAGCCGCGAAATTAAATTTTCAAAATCTGTCAACATTTAAAAAATACCCTTTAGTATTATCTATATCTTTTAAAATTATCAAGAAATAGAATTTCTTATTTTGTTAGTCTAAACACAATTATCGGTATATAAATTACTTAATTATAGAGAAATTCGTTTTTTGAAAGCTAATATATAGATCAACAACTTCGAAAAATCATTTTAAAGGTTAAAAACATATTTAAAGTCTCTTAAATTTTAGACTTCAAATGAAAATATTTAATTCCATACCCAATTTAATGCTTATTAACTTTTTTCTGATTTCCAAATGTAATTCCAATTAAAATTTTTATTTTTTGTTTAAATTAATTAATAACAAAGAGTATCACTTTTACAATATTGAATGAAAATATTATACTTTTTTGAACTTTCTATTCTATTAACTGGTTTCTAAAAGGCATCTGCTAATCAATCTTTGATTTTTAAATCCATCTGTCTTATTTATTTCCTTTTTCATATGAGAATTTTTAAAATTTGCTTTTTCCAGTCCAAAAATAATTATAGTTTGTTGAAATTTTGTCTTAGTCAGAATGTTTTCTTTGAGTATTTAAGCTTTCCTAATTAATTTAATGTAATTTCATTTGAGGTGAATGCTTTTTTTATTTTCTTCTACCTGATGTAGACATATTGAATGTATTTTGATCATCAAAAAGCGAGTAATCTCGAGATTTCAAGGAAAACTGAAATTTATAGATTTATGAGCATTTGAAAAATTAATTTTTTCAATTACTCATGCCTGCTTTACGATATTTTACAAAGTTTAAATAAGTCATGATTTAAACAAATAAAATTTCCATCAGTGTTATATTATCAGAATTTTTGGTCTGTAGCAGATTTTGATTTGCATATTTGTAGCAGTACTTTTAAAACGATATTTTTGTTGTTGTTGTTGCGGTATATTAAAATATTGATTGAAAATGGCTTAAAAGAGTGTTCATTTAGATTGTGAGGTAAACTTAATTTGATTATTTAATAATTAAGTAACAAATCAAGACGAACCATTTTATGTGAAATAAGGAAGATGAAGCACCCAATTCATATTTTATAGAAAAATTTGTCAGAATGCAAACCTACCTATCTCCATACAAATATTGATGATAATATTGACAGTGAGAAGCATATTTACCACGGCCCAAGAAAGAGTTAAAAGATTGGCAATTACCTCAATTCTCTATTCTTACGCTTATGATCACAACAGCTCAAAAATGCAATTAATCAAACGAATTAAAATCTGTTTGTACGCGTCTTTTGCATTTTTCTCCAATATGTTAACCTAAATAATCAAATGAAGTAGTATCGCTAGATACTCGCAGCGATTTGCTGCCGTGGTTTTGTTCCTTGATTGCCTTAGTAACCATCCTCCTTTTTCGGTATTAGCAACTTGGTGTCATTGGCGATTTGAAGGGATAACCTAAAGTAGATTTCAATCACCAAATATTTATTTTTTAGTGCATTAAATTAAAAAATTAATGAGATATTGGGAATGAGTCAATTTTTTCACATTCTGGATGTAAAACATGTATATAAAACTTTAACATATATGATTCAAAAATCACTCTTCTTATTTACAATCGAATAGCAACAGTCAAAAACAAATATATCATTGTATGAATGTCGGAATGTTTCATTGAACGTTTGTACACCTGCACTGAATTCAAAGCTTCGAATAGCGCTGCAAAATATTATTAGAAATGTTCTAGATATGGCTCGCCGGGGTACCAAAAATTATTGTCAGAGTAAAAAATACACACACACACACTTCAAACAGAAAATTTAATTTAAAGTTAAAATAGTTTAGTTGTCTCCAGATGGATAATTATTATCATAAATTGTCTACGGAAACTGATTTTCATATCTTTTAAAACAATTATCTTACAAAAATGATCTTTTTAAAAAAGACAACTAAACCAATACATCTATTTGTGATTTAGATTAATTAATATGAATATAACTATTCTTCAAAATATTTATTTAAAGAATTAATTTTTAGGAAATATTTTTATTTTATTGTATAAGAATATTTTTAAAAGATTGCTGAAATTCAGTAAAACTTTTTGCACAACTATTAAATTGACTTCATAAAAGACAATTTACAAAATTTCTAAATGGTGTAAAAATAATTTCTCTCTGTTAATATTTTACAAAATTATATCGAAACCCTCAAATAACCTCAAAATTTCAATTTAATTAATTAAAATTTCCAAGACAAAACTGGAAACTGGTCCCACTTTCTAAGATATATATATGTGATAAAGTTGTTGGTTATAAGTGAAACGGTATGTCCTGTTAAATATCACCATACACAAACACAAATACACACATTCATCTGGTTTATTACAAGAGGCACAATATTTTTTAGCGGTGTTAATGATTTAAATTGTATGTTTATTTAATATTTTCCTATTTATTATTTTCTATAATTTTTATCTGAAATTCTTGCATCAAGAACTTAAATAATTTTTTAAATGTTTGTATAAAAATAAACTGATTAAAATCTTGTACTGTTTTTTTTTTCAGAACCAGAACCCAAGAAGCCACCAGGTAAGAATATTCAACTATTGTCTGCCATTGCCTCCCTCTCTTTATATATGTATCTCTCTCTATATATATGACATAGTATATTATTATAGATTAACGATTTCAATATTATTGAAAATTAAATATTACATGCATTTTAAAAGAAAGCTTATTTCTTAATACTAGTATGCCATAATTCGTAAAGTAATTTATTTATAATAGAGCCTATAGACAATTTTAATATTTTTTTGTCAAGATATGCAATAAAAAAACCATTTTTAAAGCATTTGTTTCAAGAATTCAATAACCTAAATTTTATTAATTCATCATAAATCAATAAATACACATAAAATTATTCCGTGGTAAATTTCATGAAAAAAAAATTACATAAATGCATACATTTTGAATAGAATAATAAATGGTTTAGAATATTTGTTTTTTTTTTTAATTCTAAGACTTAGAATTGGTTTTCAAAAACTATAATAGTTTGAATAGCAAGACATCGTGATTTTAAAATTATCACATCTTATTTTCAAGATTCTTTAGAAAGATTGTTTGCATTATTTACTATTAGTTTTGAAATTGCTATTTACTACGTTTTATGACATGCTATAAATAATTTGAATTGTACGTTATGAAGAAAAAACACTAATGATATTATATTTAGAGTTGTATTTTAGAATTTATCCTTATTAGATAAACAAAAAAATATTATTAATACATTTTAATAATTCTCCATTTCTTATTTTTTAAAACTTATTTTTATGTTTACTCTTCCAAGGTACTAAATAAAAGTTTTGTACATTGCATTAATTTTTCAGTATTAGATGTTTTAATTGTAGATAATAAAAATTTGAAAGTATAAGATTTACTATATAGCTTTTCTGCTATTAAATTGAAGGAAATAACTACTTGACAAATTAAATTTATCTTTGAGGTGTCGATTTCCATGACGTCAGAATCACGTGACGAAAAAATTATTCAACGTATTTTATGTTTATTATACAAGCATTAATTTACCCCATTATATTAATTTAACTATTTTTACTCACATTATAAATCAAACTTGTAATGTTCTACAAATATTATAGTTCCATTATTTAAAGAATTTTAATATATACTAAAGCTTGTATATCTTTGTATGTGTACATGTGTTCCACATTTTCTCTGAAACATATCCTTAACCAAATTCCACAATATAAAGAAAATTGTCAATTTTTCAAAGTACAAATATTCAGTTTTTTAGACATTAACAGAAATCTTACTGTTTTTCCCTAATGATTACTTCTAAGCATGTTGTTCTAATTATATAAAAATTCTGAAATCATCCTAAAATTCAAAATTGCATCTTTTTCATGACATCAATTTCATTTTATTGCAATTTTTAATAATTTTTCAAAAGTTAATAAATTTTTAAAGAATCAACAGACCATTTTGAAATAAAAAAAATTAATAGATACTCACTTGTTAAGCAGTCGTTGAAATATATTTTTTTGATATTTCTATCTAATTCTTAAAAATATTTTGATAAATTTTCATTATTTAAAAAAATTCTGCGTTGTTGAACAAATTTGTTAAATTAAATATTGATGAATTAGAAAGTTGAAAGAGAATGTAACAGAATTTTGGAAGAGCATAAATTTAACACTTTAAACAGAAATTAAAAAATTAATAATTTATTAATTAGAAAACAAACAAAAAGACAAATTATTAATTTGATATATTTCTATGAAGAAAATTTACTATCGGTGGTTTTAAAAACGTGTTTGGTTCAATTAATGTTCAATAAGAACATCAATTGAATGATGATGAAATGAATTTTGATGAAAAATCATTTCAGGCAATAAAAGAATTTATGTATTAAAAACTTTTTGATAAAAATATTAGATATGTAAATCAATTAATTTTTAGCTACTTACTTAAGATACTTATGAATAAATCTAAATATAATAAATATATATAATTTAAATTTATTTTTTAAATTTTATGCATTTTGTGGAATAAGATAAATAATGTAAAGAATACAAGTTGACTGAAATAAGCTAAGGATAATAATAATTAAATAACAGTGAAAATATAGAACATTGCTATGTTATGATGCAGCAAATTTTTAAATTAAAGCAAAAAAATAATTACCTCTCGTTACTTACGCAGACTTAAATGAAACATCGATTGCAAGGCAGTACTCCCGCACTATTATTTTAAGAAGTAAGTAGATAATTTTGTTATCAATTTCTTAATAAATATTGTATTATACCTTTCATTTTACAGAACCCAAGTTAGAGAAAATGCCAAAGATACCTGCCTATGGTGCGTATTTTTAATCTTGAATAAAATTATTTTGTTGTGAAGCTTTTGTCACGCCAAACACATGATTTCCACTGCAGTTAACTACATGATGTTTTTGTTCTTCAACTAACTTCGCAAATTTGGCTAAAGAACAATTTTTCCATAGCTTTTCCTATAGCTATTTTTATCATATTTCTCTTTTATGGTTTTGAAGAGTACAATTTAATTTGTTAAAATGTGCGTCCGCCTGGTATTTCCATCTACTTAGCACTACTCAAGCAAACAAATGCCACTCGCAAGGCCACGCCTGTAATGTGTTGCATTGGCACAGAATGCATTTTATGATAACAAATTTTTTACTTGCACTTCACCTAATTTTAAACGTTGTTTGATACAGATACAAGAAAAAAAATCAGAAGATATTAAATATTTTATTTTAAAATTTGGAATAAAATATTTTAGGGCCAGGTGACGATTTTAGCCAAATTTAGACATTTGATTTATTTAATTAAAGTACTGAATTATTTGTGAGAAAATTCTATTTCAATTTGAAATTTTTATTGATTTATACTATTTTACATGACATAAAAAATATAACTGATATTAATAAAAATAATTCTCAAATTTTATTACTTTGTTCTTTCTTGTATTCGAAATTTAAATGCAAAGAGAAAGATCTGTAATCGTCAAAATTTGAACTCGAAATTTTGATGAATCTCTGCAGTTTAAATTTCTTTGAACGACGCATTTTTGGAATTATGACTTTCTGTCTGTTTGTCTGCCACTTTGCCTATGAGAGAGATAATTAAAAACATGCATAGAGCTGGATAGTTGAAATTTAGGATATGGTCCTAATTCTAAAATTGTAGATGTAAAATTTGGATGAAATTCGTTGAATAGAAGTCTGCCAGTGTCTATGGACGTCAGAATGTTACATATATGTATGTTTATTTATATGTTTGATGATAGAAAAACAGATTATTTACATTTTATTATGCCTAATTTTATGTTTCAATTTTTATGCCAAATTTGTAAATTTTGGACCTAATGTATCCTCCTATTGACTGTATCTATTGTGTTTCAAAACGCAATAATACACAAAATAAAAAAAAAAGTACGAAAACAAATTTTCAGGTAGCCAATTTATACTGAAGCTGTAGATTTATGATGAAATTTTATATAAATGCATTGAAAGGTTGCCTACTTATTACTCTTTTTGTATATAAACACAATGACCTATGACTCACTCAAACATATAAATGACCAATGACTCACATACTTATGCGTGTTTCATAGAAAAATTGATTTTTTTTTCAAATTTTGGATTTATTTAATCAAACGGAAGACTTTACTTGGTTATCTTCATGGATTATTTGAATATCTGTGCTGATTACGTGATTATCTTCAGGGGTTACTTGATTATTCACAAAGATTATTTAATTATCTTCATGAGTTATTTGATTATCTTTTCTGATTACTTGAATACCTTCACTATATGGCAAAGCTATGCACAAAGCATATTTATATTAAGGAAGTACAGAAAATGAAGTCGGGAAGGGGAGTAATTCCATTGGCTTACACTGTTTAAATAAAGAAATATTGAGAACACAGTTTTTTATTATATGAATTTTGCAATTAATTATAAATTTGGTGTATATTTGAGTAAAATAATAGATGTCGAAGAAACAGAATAATATATTTATGCTTAAATATAAATCAGAACTCCATTCTGAAGTGACTAAAACCAGGATCTGAAATTATATACTTTATTCTTGACTGTACAATTAATTTCAATGACGAGGACATATACGTTCAATACAGAAGATATTTTAAGCGTATTAAGAATAAACTTAATGTTTGAATCAATAATTGATTAGGGAAAAAATTGTGAAGTCTAAATTTTTATACAAGCTTCCGATCCCATTATTCATATTTAATAAAATATTCTTAATATATTAAAATTTTAACAGAGAATTCCCTTCTTCTGTAACTAAAACTGACCGTGTTATAAAGCTTTGGTTTCTTTATTTACGCCGTTTAGCTTTCACCCATTAATTCGCTGATTTTCCTCCAGGTGAATATACATTGAAATACTGTAAAATCCCTTAAAATAATGTTTTTCGCAACATCATAGCTGTATCAGGTTAGGTACCTGTAGGATAAAATTTAAAAAATACATTGATGCCTTGAAAATATTCTTTTAAATATTACTAAGGAGAGGAAAAGGTTACATAAAAATTTAAGTTTCGTAGTTTTTTTATCCTGCAAGAATGGATTCAAACAATATAAATTAAAATTCTTTATTTTTCACAATATTTTGCGCAGTTGGACGTATATCTATATCTAATTATACTTGAATCAATTATTGGGTCACAAAAATGTTAGTAGATTGCACACGCAGTATAGTGTTCATATTATATAAGGCAAGGCAAGTTTGAAAAATTATTAATATTCTTTTTATAATTTTTTATTTGAATTATTTTATAGCTTATGTGAATTTTTATGCAAGGAATAATTACTGGCAGAAAAATAAGATTAAAATGAAGTAAACATAAATTTAAATGCTTTTTGGAGAAAAAAAAAATTAAATATACCTCTAAAGTTTATCTTGAAGCCCATTACTACATGCTTTTACATGCTTATGTAACAAATAGAAGTATAACCCTCTAGCGGCTGTAGAGAGAAATAATTAGATGCAGCGCAATTAACACAAATTCTCACGATGCTACATTTCCGACGACTAGAGACTATTTCTTTCTCTCTATAGCCGCTAGAGGTCTGCCTTTCTATTTGTTAAATTTACACTTTTTCAGAAAATCTTTATTTCTCAACCGGGAGAAATAATTTCTTCATAACTTAAAATATCGTCTGAGATGTATTTATATGCAATAAGAGATGAATTATTTGATGAAAAGTTACATAACACTTTTCCTGCATCATCATCAATATTTTTTTTTCTTTTTTATTACAGTCGGCCCTCTTGGGATCTGCAGTGCATCTGACTGCACTAAAGCAGCAAAAATCAAGTGCCTAGATTGTAGAAATACCGCCTATTGTTCCAAACGTTGCATGAGAGAAGACATCAAAGAACATAAAAGAGTCTGTTACAGTAAGATATCATTTGATTTATTATTTTAAAATCTAATCTGGTAGATTAAATTGAATATTTTTAATTCGAATTCGACAGTAATTCTAGTTAAAATCTTTTGAATTTTCTCATTTCATAATCTTTTCTGAATTTTCCAAATTTGTTTCTCTAATCCTATGAGCTTCACATTAGAAAGAGATAAAATATTATCTGTGATTCCCTTTTAAATACTTCTGAATCTCCCATTGTAGTTTTTAAACAAATTCAGAATTTTGAAATGAAGCTTTTTCGGTGAATATTAATTTCAATTCATTAGAAGTGTAAATTAAAAATGTTCCTATTTCTTTTCTGAATTTTTGGATATCGTTTTCTTTAATTCCTTATTAAAAGATATCAAAATATCACCTGCATTTCCAATTAATTTTCCTTTATTCAAAGTTGTATAGAATTCATGAAACAAATATAGTATTTCTGAAGGGTTATACTTATCGGTATAGTAAGATTTATTTATTTTATTTATGTATTCAATTAAGAAACAAACAAAAGATTTCTCATTTTCGTAAGAAAGACTTGATCATGCAAATTGTTAAACGATTTACGAAGGCATTTTTACTGTACAAAAAAACACACACGTTGTTTATTGTTTCATTTATTGCAATTATTTAAGTATTCAATACGTTTATTATGTTTGAAAATATTAAAAAATAATATTGGATTATTAAGAATTTATTTTTAACAATATTTATTTATTGATATTGCTAAATTTTTAAAACACATCTAATTGCGATTTTAATATACCAATTGCCTTTTTTATCTTTTATACATATTTTGATATATGTTTCTTAATTCGAGTTCATTAGGTCTTTTAAATTTGAAATTTTATTTTGGTCTCATCAATTTCGATGCAGATATGATAAAAACCAGACACATTTATCCATATATATTTATCCATTATATAAAATCCTTGATGCTTGCGAATGCAGCTTATAAGATTGTTTTTGCTGCATGAAAAAGCATACTTTAAATTGATTAAGCGCAAAGTTAAATAAATTAGCGAGTATTTTCATACATTTAAAATTATTATATATATGATTTTTTTAATCAACGTTCCATTTGCGATTTTTGTAAAGTTTTTTAGACACTAGAATATAGGCATTCTAGGCACTAGAAGGTTAGAATTAAAAAAAAAGCATTATATGCCTGCTTACTCTTAATGACAATACGACATTTTAATATTTTCAAAACACAAATGTCTGGTAATTAATTCATTTTAATCAGGAATTGGAATTTTATCAATTGTTTTCTGGTAATGAATTGGCGAAAAAAATTTCATTCTAAGATTTCATAACATTTCTAATGAAAGAAATATGAATCAAAATTTTAAAAGATAGAAAATAATTTACATAAAAAATTAATTTTTAGTACCATAATGAAAGTGTTTATAAAATCTTTTTTCTTTCAACTAAAAAAAGATTTTCGAAAGAATAAGCAAAAAAGAAGCTCATAACATTTCAGAATTTGCCAACATATCATTAAAAAATTCTTGAATAAAATCATTTTTTATTAATTAGTAAAAAAAAGTTTTTAACATTCGGATCCCGCATAAATAACTTTTTGCATATAAATTTTCTGCCAATACTTTAATGATCAATCCAGGTTTAGACATAAACTAGTAATACGGTTGGCCATTTTTGTTCCGTTATTAGTATTCATCAAAAATAAATAAATAAGACTCTCCGAGATTTTTCTGTCTGCTTGGGAGTGCCTATAGCCATTGAAACCCCGCCAACGTAAGCGGATTTGCTAGCAGTCAGTCTTCTTAGAACTAATGAGGTAGACCCCAATAGTTATAAGCGTGCTCCCAGCGTGCTTCCTTCAAGCAGTTTCATTGGCGCGCAAAAGAAAGATGTTGGCACTGTCAAAAGGAAAACAGGACATAATTATTGTTCCTCCTTTTCTTTCTTTTTTTTTTTTGGAAAAAATGTCTTTTCTTAGAACGGAACTGTTTTTCTTGAAGAAAACATCATTAAATTAATATTTTTTAAAGATTTACTGCATGAGAATGACAGGGAGATTCCTTTTTATTTGTCTTACTATCTATTGTAAGACTTGAGATATATACTGAAGAACATTTATGCATTGGAATATTCTGTCTATTTAGAGATGTTTTGGGTGACCATTAAATTCTTTCCCTGTTGGATCCAATTTACTTTAGTCATATGAATGTCTCTATCCTAGTGCAATGTTGCAAAGGTCTTCGTAATTTTTAACCCTAGCTGGATGGCGAAAGCGGCACCTGAGCTGGCCCTCCCGTTCTTAATTTACGAATTACTCCAACATAAAGACAGTTGTCCAATATCCAATTGAACATGCACCGGGCCTGCATATGCGGGGGATCTTAAATGAAAATGAATTTCGGACCTGGAATTCACTGGTCCCTGTGCCTATGTCTTCCATACTATAAGGCCACCAAGGCCCGATGTCAGTACCTGTAACATCCTGTTTACTTTATATCGGGGCGCCATCTATAGTTCGGTTTTGTCAATATTGCTCATATAAAGAAGCCTCTATGTCTTGATGTTTTCTGTTCATCTTTTGTATTTGAATGTGCCTCCTAAAGTCCTGGATTTTCTGAATTAATAATTACCTGCTCATAGTAATTAAGTTTGCTTTATTATTGGTATAATTTATATTTTCTCTACCATCCAGCGGCGGATTTTGACTCCCTGAGACCCTTGCTTGAGATATGGGGTCCTTAATAAGTTCGTTTATATAGAACATTTAGTATGTTTAACATATGCCGTCATGGGCAATTTAATGGGAGCCACAAAACTAAAACCTGTGTTTAAACTAATACTAAATCCCACCCTTTTTTAGTATAAATTTTTAAAATGGGACGAATAAATAACTCCTTTTGACTATAAAATTTATTATAGATTAATTTGATGATCAAAGAAATAAATCACAATTGAAAAGTAGAATTGGGAATTAACATAGAATTTTGCAGGCCAAATAGCTATTTATGAAATCAAAAGTGCCTTTTAAAATATTCTGTTCATCTGAACATCAATGTATAAACTTATAAACTTTGAAACGTTCTGTTACTGCAGAAATCCTCCCCTCAAAAAAAAAAAAAAAAGTAAAAGAGAGAGACTGATTTGTTGGTTTCGATCGATCTTCTCAGAGTTCTAATGAGGCAGACCCATAGTGCACTTCTTACTGAGAGTTTTTGTGAGCAAAAAGTATCCAGAGACCTAATAACAGCAGAAGGAAAACAGCGAGTAATTTTTTCGTCCTACGCTTTTTCCCCTAGTGTTTAATGAGGCGGCGTTCTTAAGAGTGAAGCAATTATTCTTTCTGTAAACATAATTAAACTCTCATTTTTTCAGTGCCACGGTTGCGAATCATGCATAAAGGTGTTTTGACTTTGATTTTTATAATTAGTCTTGAAGAGTATTCGACGAAGTGAAAGGCTCTTTATTATTTATTTTAAACGCGTTTTAAGAGGGAAAAACGAATTTTTCATTTAATAATAATTTGTGTTTTTTTCACTCGGAATAGATTCTCAATTTTAAATTTCGTGAGGTGTTAAAATTTATATCGGTTTGGCATTTTGACAAAAATCATTGAAAGTAAAATTGTAACAGATAATAAAGTCATGTTATTTTAATATTCTTTTACTTGTTCTTTGGAATCGAATAACATGACATCACAATAATCTGACAAATTTAAGAGACCAGGTATTCTACTATACATTGCTTACTGTCTTTCCTGACTCTGTAATTTTGCTTTCCGAATTCTCATGTGAAATGTGAGAAGAATAAGTAGAGTTTTTCTTTTTCAGCTTTCCACGTTGGGAGGAAGACGAGCGATTAAACTTTTGATGAAATCTAAACTATTTGAAATTCTTTCGCATAATGAAAAATTTATTGTTGAAAATAATGCAAAATATATATTTAAGAATTTGTGAAAATTCAATTAAAAATTTTCAAGACGGATAAACTGATATCACTCAAAAGACTTTTATGAAAAATTTTAATATGATGTGAAATTATCTTTGTACAATAATATTTTGCGGAATTATTACGGATTAACTTCTAGATTTCGCTTAAATCTTAAACTATAAAATATCACTTCGAGGTTTTCATTCTCCGAAGTATAATTGTGCCAAATTTGGTAGATGTAGGCCAAACACTGATTTTAGAATTTAAAACATACACTCATATGCTCTTTAGTGTAGATTTAAATCTTTTATTACTGTTGAATGAAATTGCTCGTTATATTTTGTGAGTAATTATTTGTTTTGATGACCTATTATATACATATTAAAAGGTCATGCAGAAAGAATAAGGATTATTAATATAAATTTTTTAGAGAGTCAAAGGCTAATTTTATATGGACAAAATAAAATAGCAGAAACTTAACTTTCCTAAATAGAGTTCCATTATAGTTAAAATAATTTTTTTAAATAAACATGGTTGTTGTTGCTTATCCCACTTTGACTTAACATCAATTCAAACCAAGTCCAAGAGATCGAATCGCATGATAAGATTGTGAACTGACTCCCTTTCATTCACAGTCAATGATATGAGGGGGAGAAGTGTCGGCTGAGCAGTGGCAATGGGTATACATCTTTCGGTCTCTAAATCAAGGGATCCGCTGTATGCTCACTGACCCGTTTCTTCCGAATGTAGTTAATTTGGCCCAACTTGTAAAAAATGTGTAACCAATTTTTAAATATTGTATTGAGCTCTTTCTGTTTGTGAGGATCCAAATTTGAGAATTTTCAATCTCCAAGGCGAGGGCCAAAGCTCTGTTAATAGCAAGAATTTCGGATCGAAAAATTGAGCAATGGTCTGGGTTTCTAAAACAATGCCTCGATTCCTTTCTACTTGACTTTAAAAATATGCCACTTCCAGTTCTCCCAAACAGCATGGTTGTAGAATAAATATAACCAAACCAATTTTCTACAATCATTTGAATAAGGCTATTCATCTTTGTAAATGGAATGATAAAATTCTTACCCTTTAATGTAATACTTACTATGAAAACTCAAAAATGTTTAAAATCTCTGCTATGCAGTAAGTAGTTTTGGGTTGAATTCTAAAGAATGTTACCGAAGTCTTTCTTTCCTCTTCATCGAAAATAATGAAAACTGGAACTCACCCTTTTTTTTTTTCGTATCAGGTTTCTCTCTTTTCTGCCAATAACAGTTTTTCGTTCACAGATATTACCTTACTTTTTTCAAGGACAGCTAACAAATTGCATCATTCTTCTTTTCTATCTGCTGGCGGCAATTCTTCACTCCTGGAAAAATTAGTGCAGTTATAAGGGTTTATTCATCACGTGACAATCTGTTTCTGTCTGTCAGCGACAATCAGAGAAGATTTAGAGGAATGAGACAATTTAGAACAATTTCGTAAGGAGAAATGGAGCTTTGTCATACTGACATACTACAGAATACATCGATTCCTTTTATCGCGTTTGTTGTTTTTTCACATCATTTCGTTGTCCGCTTGATACTGAGGCCTTTTGAGGGGTAAAACACCATTTACAAACAATATTTTAACAGTGTGAATCAAATTCACTTCAAGTTCAGAAAATTTATAATTTTTACTCTCTCGTGTATAGAGTAACAAACAAAAACTATTTTAATTGTCGAAAAATTTGATATTTTGTCGAATTTCATCGCTCCAGACCTTTCTGAATCTCAAAAATATATATTTTTTAAAATTAAGTTTGTCTGTCTGTTTGTGATAACTCAAAATTGTGTTGAGCTAACCGAATGAAATTTCGGACATGACACCTACTTTTAATTTACAAATATTTCTCAAACGTTGCAGGAAACCGTTTCAGAAGAAGCGCCTCTCTCCGGTTTTCCTAATACAACTTAACCCGATAACTACAAAACTAAGAGAATAAAATTTGATACAAAAATTGAACACCTAAAGTGCAGATATATATCGAAATTTGATATCAAATCCATCGAGGCTTTGGACATTATGTCGACGAGTAATTTTACATGCAATTAAACATGTTAATTCAAACGCGTAGTAACTTAAATTTATGAAATTTGTATCCGATTGCGTGATTGCGATTGTAGTTCCACATCAGAGTCTTGTTTTCAGTCACTCAGGGGAAAAAGATTAAAAATAGACATTCCGTATTCTGGTGCTAATTTAATAACCATATATTCCAATGATTAATTACCAACAAAACCGTCAACGATTGCAAGGTTGTATGCACTTTCTTAACTTGTTGAACAATAGCAAGCTATTAATAATGCACAAGGGCATTTGTTAGAGAGTAAGAGAGAAAGTTCTGGGAAGACGATTCCCAATCAATTTTTCATCAAATCGACTTCAACACATATGCAAACATTCCTTGCAAACAATCAGGAGTAAACTACCTTCGATTATCTTGCATTCTCCAAATATGTATGGTTTTGGTTTTAGCTTCGTACTGTTATGATTACAATCGGGGATACAACTTACAGCGTTGAGCGAATGGATTTAAAACTTTCTATGTATATAAAATTTTGATGTAGAAACCATATAATAATTTCATTTAACTTTTTATTTTTTATTTTGATTTATCTTTGTTTTAAATATGGAAAAATTGACACACAAATAAATTATCGCCAACATAGGGAGTATTTATACAACGTAATATACGTTACATTATACATTGTAATAACGTATAATAAGCTTATTAAATCTAAAATTCTTAAAGTCAGAAAATTTAAATGTAAAAGTGAAGTCAAACCTTAGTCAGAACAATAACTCAATTAATTAATAAAAAAAATTTCATTAAGGTATTTTAAATTTTTTAAAGCTGGTGTCCTGGCGTAGAGGTAGTGCGTCTTCCCCGTGATCTCGGGGTCCCGGGTTCGTGTATGATTGTTCTTCATCTGTGCTATATCTGTGAGGTGTGTGAATGTGCCCTCCTCCCCTATTAAAAGGGGTTGTGCAAGCAAATGTGACGCATGGGTAATTAAGATGTACTCTTCATCATAGATGGCTCTCCTGAAACAAGAGACGCATTCTCTGCTTAAAATCGCTGCGGCTTATTTATGAGAAGTGCCATAAGAAGCAACAACACTAACAAATTTTAAAGACATTTTATTAAAAAAAAGGCCCTATATAAACCTATTCATTATAGAGAAATATGTCGAATCATTGTGCCTTTACCATTAACAATATAAAAAATAGTCAGGATGAAACAATAGTAGCATCAATGAAAACGATTTCTCTTCCAGATCGAAGTGTAGTGTAGTAAAATATGCATAAAAGTTTGAAAATTAAATAAAAAATTGAAGAATTGAAAAGGAACATTTCGAAATTTTAGATGATTCAAAAATAATGCTTGTGCTATAATGTTTTCGGAAGTTATCGAATAATTTATAATCGATAACAATTAAAAAATTTCTTAGAAAATTCTGATTCTAATTAAAGTTTCAAAAATGAAATCACTTCAAAGGGCACATTCCTAACTACAAGTATACATGAGTAAAGTGTTGTAACTTTAAGTCAAATGCGCTACCCTGTTTACTACTAATATGTAAATATATTCATCGTTATAATTTTTCAAAAGAAAAAAAGAACTTACTGTGGCTTGAAAGAGATTTCTTTTACAGAATTTCAATTTTTCGCACCTTTTTTTAGTCGAACAAGTGAAAAAATTTACGTAACTATTTAGAAAAACCTAAGAACATTTTGGCATCTATAAATTCAGATTTTATTTCAAGCAAAATATTCCCGAAAACTTTAATCTTAAAAGTTGGTAAAAATTAAAAATTATTTTTAGCTAGAATTTTTATAAAAAAGTTAAATTAATAAATTTTATGTTGAAAATGAAATAGCATTCCTCCGGAAGCGCAACAGAAAAAAATTATAAATGACTTCCACAACATCATAAAATAAATATACGGTCTACCAGTTTATTTCCTCGAAACAACAAACAGAAACATCAAACTTGTTTTCCAGAAATGTAAGAATCGGATCCATCAAGAGAATGAGCCATTCCACGTATTCCCTAGGTGTCAATCTATCTGAAATACTGCAGTAAGAAATACATTGTTGAACAAATTTCCTAACATGGCGTTAAAAGGTGTCCTGCAACATCCTATTAGAGAGACAGTTAAAAAATATGGTAAAAGTGCGATTTGAAATTCGTAAATAGTGTCCCTCTTTTGTTCTTTGCTTAGGTCATGGCTTTGTTGCAATAAAAAGACTTTGTTTTCGTGGATATATAGTCAATGATAATAGAATGACTATCATTGTTTGGCACCATATGTACCTAGAGGTTAAAGAAATAAATGAAAAATTTTTTAAGTATAAGCTGTAAATGATATGTAAAGATAAATTTCTCAAAGAATTAGAAGTTATCGATACTATATCTTACAGGCAAGAGTAACACATTAAATACTCTACAATTAAACCAGGGGATCATTATGTTGATTGATCAAAATTTATTTTCTATGACTTTCATATCATTTTTATTCTCTCAAACAATCATAAAATTTTGCAACATCTTTAATCTCATTTTTTGAAACCCTTTCCTATCTGATAATATCAAAATAATTTTTAATGGTGACCCTCCTTTTATTATTTTCTGTAATATTCCATTTCTTATGCTCTCCACAATCTATATATGAAATTTGATTTCATTACATTCATTAGTTTCAGCTGCAGATGCCTTCAAACAGAGAAAGTTATTTATGGCAACCCTACAGATTTAGACACATTCGCTACTTGTAATAGCATTAATTGCGGTTTTTCTTCAAACTTATGAGTTTATTTCATTTCTGTTGAATTTAATTAAAGTTCCAAACAGAATTCCACCCTCCACTATTTGTAATTTTCAAAAGTTTAATATGAATATCAATTAAATAACTAAATAAATGTTGCATTGAAACGAGGTTTTATTTGTCTTTCTTTTAAAATAAGTATTAAAGCATAAATTAAGAAAAATAATGTATAAAATCATTGAATAATGATTTTATCAAGTATAAGCATAGCAAAAAATAAATCGTTAATAAAGGAAGGTAAAATAAAATAATATGAATCAAAATTTTTAATATATTTAGTTTCGCTTAGTGCAGAGATATTAAATATACTATTCAAATTCTTACCATTTATATACTCTTTTCGATGTTGTTTGCCCAAATTTAGTTAATTAAAATAATTTCATAATGCATATGTGAAGAATTAATGTATTATTTTGTTAATTCATGTATCTGTTCTTTAAACATGTAGCTTATTGCATGTAAATAATATTATATTGTTACGAATCCGTAATGCTGCTTCCCAGCATAGTTGGTTCCATCATTGGAAAGAATGTTTTACAGTCATCTCTATGGGACAGAGTCTGGGCGTCGTGTCGGGGGTCCCGGAGCTT
>JAPMOR010069153.1:0-11705 GCA_026543865.1 Argiope aurantia | reverse complement strand
TAACTTCCACTATCCAAACGAACCCCGGTAAAGAAAATTTCGCAACAATATAAATACAAAACCCCTATAGAAATATTTTCCACTTTATTTTTTTAATGATATGTTTTGGCTTAAGCTTCAGATCGCATTGAAAAAATGAATAATATGAATTGTACTTCTTCATCTGTTTTAATGCAAGCTTGCATTTTTGCATAGATTGTATAGATCACATTTTTTTGTATTTTTGAATAGATGTTACAGATTGCATTTCTTTGTAATTTTTTACAGATTGTATTTCTTTCTGGTATTTTTGTTTCATAGTATATACACATATATAATAAATAACAGTCATTCATCGAATTTAATCTGTCTTTGATACATATATACAATTCAACAGATGAAGAATTAAATGTAATTACAATGACCCAGATTATATCCTTTTCGAATCATCAGATTCAAGTGTCAGTGACAGAAAAATAGACAGACTTCACTTTTGCTGGATTTTGACCAAAATTCCTTATACATTTATAGTTGGACTGTTTCAAATTTTTGGTTATTTATCAAAAGGTGTTTTTTTTGCTAGTAACAAAATTATTATCTTTTTTATTCAGAACAGCAGAACAATTTAAATGTATCAAAATCAAAAAATTGAGTTTGAGTTTTTAAATATCACTCTACTTTCTATCTGTATACTTTGTGTGCGAAAAGAAAAAAAAGCTGCCGTCATTCGGAACAAAAATAAATTTAATATTATGAATTGTCTCATCGAATAATAAAGAAGAAAGGTGTGTGTCTTTCAGAGATGCGTGTATATTTTGTTTCTTTCAAGACTGACCATTTGATTTAACGTTTCAAAAATGGCACGTATATGTTTTGAAAGATCAATATATAAATATAGAAGGAAATATGCAATTTGGAAAGAATCTTTCAAAATTTTTGTTAATTAAAATGAAGCAAAAGTTTTACTCGATAATTTCCAAAATTACTACAAACAAAGCATGATCTTCACATTATTCTTAGATCCCAAAAATATTTTTTCACTGTTAGCAGTTTTTTTACACATATTTCTTCCTATTTTTAATAATTAAAAATATTTTAAATATGTTTTGCAGTAATATGCTTCGTTGATGAACTTAAATTCAAATCGTTACTGTTGGTACATCCTGGCATTTTCTCCCAGCTGATGACAAGATATGCACATCATATTGAATATTTTAGACAATAGGTACGCTTTTAATAAAATCTTGAAAATTTGTTGCAGTTTCAAATAAAGTTTTAGCGCACTTAAAGCGTACCGAGTTTTTAAATAATATTTCTTTTTCTTGCGATAATTGGATGTATAAAAATATACATCCATAATATACCTAAAATATACATAACAGTGAAAGAATATACCTAAAAGTGAAAGGCTCCTAAAATAATATGAATCAAATATATCAAAATTTGAAGTTCAAAACTATTTTGCTTAGGAAGCTGTTAAGACTAAGCTGCAAAAATATTTATAAGAATTTTTTTTACGTTGAATAATTACGAACAATATAGCGGAAAGCAACAAATTAAGATTTCCTTTTACTTAACGAAGTGATATGTGTGAAAAAGGAAGACAATAAATTTTTATATAGTCGTACCCATAAACGTTTAAAACAATTTTATTTAAGAAAAAAAAAACTAATTAAATATTTTGGTTGTAGCATTGGAACACTTTTCACATAAATTCAACAAAACTTCTGTAAAGAGCTTAAATGGAAACTTTAAGAACAAAGGCGTATTGAACAGTGATAAAAAGTAGTTTGGAGGAACTGCGTGCTGAAAATAAATTTAACTTTTGGATGAAAGTTTCTTCCAAGAAATATTTCTTAAGGATTCGTCTTCTGTACTTCTTTTTATAGTTTACTTATAGTACACTATATGCATTTAGTGTTGGATATGTTCTGTTTCTGAAGATAATAGATTTATTTTACTGTTGATCTGACTTCATAATATAATTTGTTTTAAAAATTGTTTTGTTTTTTATTAGAGTAGTTGGTTTGAATGTGCGTTTTATAATTCTTGATGTAAATCAATAATTAGTGAATTGTATCAATCATATAATTACTTATCATTAGCTATTTTGACGATTAAAGTATCATTGTGTTTATCAGTTATTTAATTTCAGATATATCTTTTGTACGTATCTTGATCTCATTATGCACTCAACAAAGCCTTTTAACCTTCAGGATTTTATGCAATTTAAAACTATGTCAACTTTACACATTTACTGTTTGCTGTTTACACATATGCTTGACTACACGTTATCTTTCGTGGTATTTTAATCTATTTTTTTCCCACTTGGAAACTAAGCAGATAAGAAATTGAACCTTTCTTCTGCTTTCAACAATGTTAGATGCTCGCATGAACTAGTATTTAATGAAACATTGAAAATGTGAAGTTCATAGACACATTGCATAATTTTATTAATAATAATGCAAATAATATTTTAATAAATTGTGGAGACTGTAGAAAGAATTTGCATTATTAGACAATTTTTGGTATTTTTAATCTGTATATATCTTTGTCTGATCTGAAAATAAATTTAGTTTTTTAATATTTTCCGAAGAATTTGCAGATAAATATCTAATTCTTAAATATTTTTCAGTTGAATTAAAATTATAATAAATATCTTACATCTTCCAAACACAGTTGTGCTAAATTCGACAGCTCTAAGCTCAACAATCTGTAATGTAGATTTCCTACTTAATACATGAATATACACAAGACAGTCTTGACAGATAAAGAAAGCCAAGTGAATTTTTGAATCGAATTGCTGATAGCAGTGCCTTACATTCTAGATTACTTAAAAAGTTTAACACAATAACCCTCATCAAAATGAAAATTCCCATCATTTTGATATAAAATATATTGAAACGCTAAGAAACAAATTATAATTCAAATACAAAAAAGATACTATATAGTAAAAAAAAATAATAAATTCATAATAGTTAATAGTGCTTTAACCTAGCTACCGTCACCCAGCCGTAGAATTTGGAGGTAACTTGAATGATTGGCATAACATTTTACTGCGAATAAGTTAAAAACCTAATGACCATAATCAGCTACTCTGCAATCCCTCCAGTAGGAGGTAAGTAACTTTTTGAGAGCTTGTAGATAAGGAAGGACAGTAATTGACCACTTTGTGGCCAATTACCTCGAAGAGAATGTCAGTTTGACAAATCGGTCAATGCAAGGATGGACAATGCTTAAGATAGCAGTCGGCCACAACAAATCCAGTCGGTACTGCTACGTTCAGTGGTGGTGGGGTGGTCGACTGTACGCAAAAAGAAGTAGGAGGTAAGTATCGTCATAAGTATAGAGGGCAACAGTGTTTAGGGAAAATACTTGCTTACATTACAGAAGCGATGAAGATTCCTACCAAAAGATTGTCATCTTCATTTTTGGAGTGCTGTCCGTTTGATGACGGATTATAGCACATAAAAGTGCAGACGAAAACAGTTTTTCTTGTACGATTTAATCAGTTGAATGACAGAAACCGATTTTGAAACAAAATCCTTATCAACATAAGTATCAAATACTTTAAGATAAACAAAATTCTGCTTTTATAATAGAAAGACATAAGTCGTTTTGTATATACGTAAATATTTCGTTCTGCAACAAATTTTATATTGAGATGAAGGTAATATATTGCCGAAATTCTTATAATTGCCATGGTTACTGTCTTGTTTAAAACTAAAACCTAACATATATATTTGAATAGTGTGTAAATGTATATAAAACAGTAAACACGTTTCTTTCTAAGATCTCTCTATTAAGATATGATGAGAATTTTCCTTTATTTACTTTATAAAGTCGTAAAAAGAAGAAATGCATTATTGCTAAAATAAACACGAAAGAGATGTATCAAAAAATTCTTCCTTTACCAGCTGAATAAATAAAAGTTCGGTGGCCCTAGAGCCAATAAGATCTACTCGCCGAATTTTCAGAGAAGAAAAAGAACGGAACCCTTAAGAACCTTAATAAAAGTTGTCCTCTCGGTATATAAGCGACACCTGGTGTTGTTTTGCAGAGTAGTCGACCTCTGGGCTTTTATTGGAATAGAATGGAGAGTTCTCAGTTGGGTTTTCTGTATTAGATGGAACAGTAAGGCAATCTGGTTTATTTTTGTTTCGTTTTTTAGAGTCATAAAATTCATAGCTGGGGTTTGGTTTTTTTTGATAAAAAAGACTTCAGCCTGAAGCAGATTTTATAATGTTATTTGCAACGACATTTTTAGCAGTGGGATTCTGTATTGTTTTGTTTGCTGTTTAAAATTTGTTTCAAAGTATCAAAAAAAAAAAAAAAAAGGAAAGAAAATTGTCAAGGTGTCAACTTTTTCCGAATATAATCTTCTTTATTTTCACGTTTGGTTTTTAAAACATAGACTTAGTATTAAATTCCATAATGAATTCTTTATTTTGCTTGTAATTGCCGTTTTTAAAAATTCAAAATGTAAAATATTAATTCTAATTTATATTTCATGCATATAGAAATTATTTTCATTATAATTAATTTCTGTAAATGAATGCTTCGTATTCTTGGAAACAAGGACAAAGCAAATAAATGATGAAAATTTAAATTTATTAACACGTACAAAAAATATTAATCAAATTATTCTCTGATTATTCATCCATATACAATTTTTTTTCATTTAAATTAATTTCTGTAAATGAATACTTTGAACTCTTGGAAACCAGGGAAACAAACAACGAATAAAAAGTTACATTTTTTAACACATACAAAATTATTAATGATATTCTTCGATGATTTAAAATATTTGCTGAATCCCGGAATCAATTAAGTTAATATCATATGTAAATATTTAAATTAAAAACAATATTTTTTTCGTATAAAAGTAAAAAAAAAGTATAGTAGTTTATAATCTTTGGCAATTTGAGAATAAAAACCGAACGTATATTTTCTGACGTACTTCATAGTAGATCTTTGTACTTAATGTATGAATCTATTGAATTTTTGATAAGATGAAAAATTCGGAAAAAAAGTATTCTTAATAAATCAAGAAAGTCACATTTCGAAATTTTATATTTATTAAATAGTTATTTTTCCGATTTCAATTTGCCATTTTTTGTGTGTTTTTTCTACGCCTCGATTAGACATTTATGAAATAATTGTTCAATTCTCCTTTATTGTTTTCTTTGCAAAAGAAAAGTCTTCTGTTTCATATAAAAGAATTAAGGAGTGTTTTATATTTTTGTTCATATATGATGGTTAAAGTAGACGATTAATTCTTATTCTAAATATAAATTTTATTACATAAAATAAGATAATTTTTAAATTAACAAAAATTGGATGAACTTAATTTTTATTAACTTCTATTAAATGAAGAGCACACATTTTATCAAGGAATATTGAACTAAAATTTCTTGTGAGTACTAAACAACGAAAAGAATTAAATCGAAATCATAATTGTTCTTTAGAGTATTAAATACTTAAATATTTACGCGATGACTAAGCTGTGACTATTTCCAATGCTATTTATTTCATTGTTATCAAAAATATGGAAACTGGCATCTTGCTGAAAACCAATTAAAACTGCCTTTATTTCATAAATTTATTCTATAATAAGAAGAACAGAAGAATGTTAGGCTTTTCTATACATTACATTAAAGATACAGATTGATTAAAGTGAATTATTGGAATCATACGTTGAAATTATATAATGGTTTTTTTGAAAGATAATTAAATAACAAAAAAATGACGACAGATAAAAAAATTTGAAAATGAAAATTTGGAAATTTTTTTGACTAAACATTTTATTTATCACATATTTGAAAACTGAAAAATTATTTTCCTCATTTTCCTTCCAATTTGTTATAAAAGATTTCATTTCTATTGGACCACCATTACTTAAGGGCACATTATTATGAAAAGTACCAAACACATTAAAATAAAAAAAAACTACATCATACTGAATGAAATAATTCAAGTATATGAAATTCCTTATAATTACAATCAATAAAAGCTTGTCACATATTTTTATTATAATTATGCAGCTTTAGCACATTATTACACTAGAGCAAATACATTTGCCTTTAACAATAAAAAAGTTTAACATATAAACTTAACCCGTGATATTTTAAATAACATTTTGCATTAACATTTATACGTGTCTGTACCAATAGTCAAATTGTGCTGATGACAAATTTGAAAGTTATTGATAATCTAAATTTAGTAATTATTAAGATATATTTTATAAACAAAAGATTTTAAGCATTTGTTGCAAGCTCAATCCAAGATAAATATCATCAACAAACATTCTATCATCTATTTAAAATGATTCCAGGAACTAAGATAATGCACTAAAATTCAAAAATGGGAAAATTTAAAATTTAACACGTTGGAACTGATATTCTGTGTCATATCTGAAATTCCTGAATATCTTGTAATGAAAAGAAACAAAGTATCAGGCTTCTTTCTCTGAAGAAATCCCGAAAAATATAAGAGTGGGTGATCATTTAATGACAAAGACAGGCAAGGAATAACTTCATTTAAAAATTTGAAACTAAAACAGCGGACGTTTTCTGTTAAATAGTACAAAAACAAACGACGTAGTGCCTAGCATTTATAAGTTATCATCTTTTTGCCATATTCTGAGGAAACCGCAGAAGAGATCAATGTGGTGTAGTAGAAAGTTTTCAAGAGCAACAGCGAACTCGGTAGGCGGACAGATCAGAAAAGGAATGGATAAAATAGCCGAAATCGAAAGACCGAGTTACATAAATTTAATAGTAAGATCTCTCAGGAGATTCGGGAAACTTCATTCATAATCAACGTTACATGTTTGAGTTTTGTTATTTAATTTTTCATAAATGAATCTATATGAAGTGGGAAATAAAGCACTTTACTTATTATGTAGGCCGTGTGAAAGAAGTATATTTTTTTCCTCTGCATATAAATAATCGTGATTACAGATTATTATTTACAATCTTTTTAACCATGTTATCTATATGTTTAAATATATTTTGAACTGTATATATTTTTATTAAAAAAACTTTAATAACCAGATTGCACTAAATCTGTTTAAAAGTCATTATTGCTCTACGAACATCATTTTCTTGTGTGATTAACGTTGTAAACCTATCACAATGTTATTTATGCTAGATTGCTAAAATCTGAGCATGAGTTCTTTAATGTAATTTTATCTGCCTCTAAATTAAGAACATAAAAATATGTATCTTTTATGTTAATTGAGGTATTTATTTACAAATTCATAAATATATAAATAAGTTGAAAAGGAATTTAACATAATATTCATTTTTACAATCATCTCTGAATATGATTTGATTAGGTTTTTTTTAACTTTCTTTTATGCTATGATTTCCTTAAATGATATTTTGAAATTTTTTTCATGATTTTTCTATAAAGAATAATCTTCAACATAAAGGATTTTTGAAATTGTTGAAAATGACCTTTACTGATGTTTTTTAAGAAATAATTATTCCAGTGAAAAAATGTGGAAAAAAATATTATAGAAGAATCTTGTAGTTTCTTAGTGTTCTGGTACAGTGTTTCTATTGATTTTATTTTGAAGAAAGATCAGCTGCAACGAGCATGTCTTTTATGTTTAATCAATGGAAAGAAACTTTTGTGAGAAGAACGATTTGTGTCATTCATTTTATTGAAAAAGTATTCCAGGCAAAAGTCTTGCGCAATCGCTGAGCAATTGATTTCTGCGCACAAAGGAGGTTTGCTTGTACGCTTTATGTGCAACTACAACAAGTTAACCTCTTGAAGGTTTATATTTTAATGCGCTTAACAAAAATGGAATGAATCAAATTTCCTTATTTTATTTAATTCTATTCTAGCATATTGAAAAGTATATATAAATGTCAGTTAAAACGTGAATACCAAACTCTGTCTATTTATTTTTTAGAAACTAGTTTCCTTCAATTAATAATCATTCATCAATATCTGCATCGTCTAATATTATCAATATAAAGCATTATCATTGTTCTGGTAGTTTAAATGAAAATATTTATATTCATTTGATAAAATCTATGTATTAGAAATAGAATAATGTATTATTATAATATCCACGAAATGATGATATAGTCTTATAAACATGGAAATATCATTTTAGGAATCGCTTTCATTTTTTCCCATAGTTTCGTACTGCAGACTCACAGCTGTGTAATCGATCACGATGCGCAATAAGTTATACAATAATCCTCGCATTTGAAATGACTGCAAAAATTATTAAAGTAGTTAGTACAATATGCTGTTTGATAATTTACAGCACTGTCCGATATAATATAATATTATGAATGTAGTATACTGTTATTATAATTTATATGATATTATTGTAAGGATGCAAACAAAAATCTTTTGCCAACAATCAGTTTAAATAATTAATACTAACAGCATTCTTATCCTATGGTTTATTTCTGTGACTTGCATTATAATTACAGTCTAAGTCATTTATTTTCAATAACGGAACAAAATATTTAATGATAATTACGAAAATAAAGGCATGTAAGTAAATGCTCGATTTCCCTTATGTTCAGGCTTTCCACTTTCTCGTAAATAAAGTATACAAAGATAATATATTGTAATCGTAAAAAAAATTCGGATTTGAGATTTTGCCCTTCACCGTGTTTTCAAACTTAGCTAAATTCGAAAAATATGTTTTTCAAAAATATGTCTGCCTGTGAACACAATAACTTAAAAACTCTTTGAAAAAGGTGGATGAAATTCAGTCTATTATCTGTACAACAAATTTGTAGACCAAAAAAAAGGTCCATTTCCACGAAAGGCACGAAATCCATTTGAAAGAAGTTTGTCCATCTGTCTGTTATAAGATATGTTAACACAGTGACTACAAAAGAAACATATAGATGGATACAGTTTATTGCACAGATTTAGCTTTTAAAGCATAAATACCTGTAAAATTTTGAATGAAATACCTTATTGTGGGTTCAAATGCCTTATATATTTTCACAAACACGTAAACGCGATGACGACCGCATTGGCATAAATATGTAAAATTCTGTATATAATTTTTTGACAATAACTGTATTGTGATTGTAATAGCTGAGTGTCGAATTTTGATTTTAATTGGTCGGCAAAAAGAAGTCTATAATTTATGCATTCGCGTAAAATAGGTGTGGTCACATAATAACCGTATTCCAGTTATTAATCGTCAATTAAATTAATTAAATTTCCCAGGCTAATAGGGGTTTTCGTAATTTTATTTTAACGCACACCTATTTTTACTGGCGAATATACGAGAAACCTTACGGGTGAATGCTTTCATTGATTTCATTAAATCTTGTATAATATCATCCATTTTGAATTTATTAAATTTTTTGTTTAACTGCAATTAGAATCTAAAAAACCGTTTGCCTGTTAGAGTTGTAAAACTCGCGATTTTTAAATAGATTTATTATTTAAACCACAAAGTTTCAATAATAATTTAATTATTTTGAAAATTTATTTACTCATTTTCAAGATAATTGATGTCTTCCCGTTTGGATGATTTTATGCGATCTAAGGAAAAACGTCATCCGTTAATCATAGCCTACAGCCATACGCTGCTTTTGAATTTTTTGCCGTGGCTGCAGGAGTTCTATCAGAAGAAGTGCTTTGAGCGTTATCTCTCAGCAATTAATGCTGCATATTTCAAATATGAGCAAAAAAATTGCATCGTGTTGGCTGAAGTGGCTTATAAATAGGAAAAAAAAAAATGGCATTTCGATGTCACCAAAATATTTGCAGAATTCTCAGCCTATTCGAAAATCTTTGGGAAAATTCGATTTTTAGTCGTTTTATAGTTTCAAATTATCTCTTTTTTTTTTCTTTTCTTTTCTCACGTTCAAATGCTTATTTTCATCAATTTTTAATTATTTGCTTACGAAATATTTTCAGAATTTATTCAGAGAGAGTATTGCAATTTTCATAAAGATCAAATTCATGTTTTAGACATACCGTAATCATAAAAACTCAATTTTATAATTATATAAATCAATCTTTTAAAAGGATAACTCAAACTCACTTTGAGCTAGATGATTGAAATTTTGCTGTGTTCAGACCAAATTTATGAATTAGTATCGAGTTCTAGATGAAGTCTATTGGCATGAAATTTGTCAGTCTGAGTACAACTTAATGCGATAAATAAAAAAGCTTAACCGATAAAATTTAGCACATAGTTTGTCATCATAAGTGCAAAGTTATGATAAAGTTTGAGCCAAATCAGCTGGCAGGTTGGCTGTCTGTTGGTCTGTACATTCATTTGCATGTAAATGCGATATTCACAAATGCAATGAATTATAGGAATGGAATTTTATTTGTTATTGTGTCACTAAAATAGTTTATTTGTATGAAACTTTACTTTCAGTTCATCAAAAACAGTGCTAACAAAATGAGTTAGCGAGAAGTACAAATCTCAGCCCCAAAAATATTATTTTACGCGAGTATCGGGAATTGAAGGGGAGGGGACCCTCTTATTATATTGTTATCCTTTCATCTCGTTTGGTCTCCGATTCTTCAGTTAGGAAGTTTAGACCAAGCTCTAAAATTCTTTGGATACTTGTGATATGCCTACAATTCTTGGATGCCTTATACAAGGTTTATAATTTTCATGTTAACGGAGGGTGTATAATCCTCTTATCAGAGAGTATACGAGAAAGGAATGATCCCTTCCTGAGATTTATAAAACTACAAGACATCTTTCCATTACATGTCTATTTTATGATAGGGATGTTTAATTCTAAGCATTTTCATTAAATATTTTCATCTGAAAGTTTTTATTTACAATGAAACAGATAAAATTAAAAAATCGATCTTTCAGCCACTTTATAATCTGTGGAACCTTAAATTCTGTACTCTCGTGTGTTCTCATTGACATTATACTATTTTAATTATTTTAGATTTTAATAATTAGCTAACCTATCTATTTTATAGTAGCCTTACTTTCATTCCATTATCTTTGTAGTAAAACTGATCAAAAGGAGTTTCAAGATATCATAAAAATTATAATAAAGAACTATGAAATATAATTTTAAAAAATTGACATAAAAAAGAATTTTAAATTTAAAAAAAAAATATTTTTCTTAACACTGTTTTTTCAGTAAATCAATGTCGCTGCGATTAACTGATAATTTACATGAAATTACCTAATTTATTATTTACCATGAAATTATAATTTACCATGAAAATATGTTTGCAAAACTATTGGAAATAAATAAAAAAGTAAAATGAAATCTACGATCGCAAATTTTAAGTTATCATGTGAGAACATTATTAATTTTTAAGTCATTAATAGTCTTAATTAATATAAGTCATTAACCAGTTTAAACCGGTTTGAAACAATCATGAGACTTTCTCTCTCTCTTATATATATAAACTTTCATTCTCAGTTTTTCTAGCTGGGAACAAAGTTTTGGAGCTCGACCGATTTTGAGACCTTTCTGTCAACCTTTTAAAAACACATCTACTGTCGAAAAAACCATACATAATAATAAAGCAAAACTGATAAAAGCAGGTCAACCTTTTTAAAAAGTATCATCTTTCAAAGAAGCATACGTAATAATAAAGCAATACTGCTGAAACCAGGTTATATATATATATATATGCGATTAAAAGATGATGATGAACATTGCCATTTATGCTTTATTCATTGCCCACGCGATTTCGAATTTCAATATTCATTGCCTAATCGATTTCGAGCTTCAAAATCT